>OW203761.1:63057433-63121336 GCA_934045905.1 Leuctra nigra | reverse complement strand
CTATTTATCCTCATTACTCATAACAAAGGGACATGTGCTCAATACAAGGTTATTATGCGATTCAATTCAAATTACTAAACAAGTCTAATTACCTTTCTAATTACATTCTAGTTACAAGGCGGTCAGAATTACCTTTTAACCTTTGAAAGTTCACCATCTGACTCTCGCACAAATTCAAATGTCCAAACTCCAAAGTACAATGTTGCCATATTGTACCGTATTGTTAGAAGAATATGAAAACACAGAGGAATATGTTTCCTTTTGTTATAAAACAAGAATAGATGTCCGGTCAGGAAACCCACAACTTTCTTTTTATAAACTTGCCTCCCAGATATGATCAGTTTCAACATGTATCTAGTCAAGGTTTGAATGTGAAAGCGACGAGGTTGAGAGATGATCCCACCCCCCCCCCCCCCCCCCCCCCCCCCAAAGTCCCTCATCCACTCATATTCACTCCCGAGGGACGTCGTGTATCCTTGAAGTTGAAAGCAAGTCTCATTTCCTTCCTGCCAGTTTACTTATTGCACTTGTTGAAGTCTTCTGAAGCATGTCAACCATCTCTCACTTGCATGAGAGAGAGAGAGAGAGAGAGAGAGAGAGAGTAGAGAGAGAGAGAGAGAGAGAGAGAGGAGAGAGAGAGAGATGGAGAGAGAAGAGAGAGAGAGAGAGAGAGAGAGAGAAGAGAGAGAGAGATGAGAGAGAGAGAGAGAGAGAGAGAGAGAGAGAGAGAGAGAGTCGGCAATACACTGAAGGAACTTCTTGTGATTATATTTGATAAATTGTGAAAAATATAAATATAACTACGGAAATACTTTGAAAAACTAAAAAAATTGTGTCGAATGGCTGACCGTCCGGCCGGGTAGCTCAGTTGGTAGAGCTCTCACCCGGCAAGTGAGAGGTCCCGGGTTCGAGCCCCGGTTCGGTCGGACATTTTTTCACTTCGCACTTCCCTTCCTATCATCCTGACTCCACTGGAAGTTTTCCTTAAAACCCAGTATATCATATTACCAAAAACATGTTCCTAAATGTGTGTTATGTCTTAAGCTGGGTTCCCATACTTCGCTTTCGTTTCGCATTCGGTTCGCTTTCGCGTCGCGAAGTTTGTAGTCGTTTCCATAATTTCTGTTTCGCGCGTTTCGCGTATCCATGGATACGCGAAACATACATTGTATTCTGCCAATAGTTAAAAACAAAATGACGGATAATAATCAGATAATAAGCAAGAACGGCAAGAAAATGCGGAAAAGTGAAACTTGAAACGTCAAAACGTCAAAACATATGTTCATTAATCGAATATCGAATATAAGCTCGAGGTCGACCGGAAATGGAGATTCGATATATAATAATAATAATAATAATAATATTAATAATACAAACAATATAATAATAATAATAGTACAAACACAAACAGACAAGGATATTCTTCACCAGGTAAGAAAAATTAGAGAAGTCGTCAAGTCAAAACTACAGGACCAATTATGTGATGAATGGGAGGGGAAAGCCATGCATGGTCAGTACCCAAAGAATATAAAGAAATATTTATTAAGAGGCCAAGTACATTCAATTGGCTTGTGAAAGGAACCCTTAAAGGCGAGACTGAATCCTTAATTGTAGCTGCACAAGACCAATCATTAAGAACGAGAAGCTATGAGAAGAGGATTCTTAAGACTGGATCGAATGGAATGTGTAGATTATGCAAACAGCACGAAGAAACGATTGACCACATAGTGTCAGGATGTCCAGTGCTAGCTAAGAAAGAGTACATCGAACGTCATGACAAGATAGCAGCTTCCCTTCACTGGGCAATATGTCAACATTTCAACCTCCCAAAATCCACACATCACTATGATCATCATCCACCTCAAGTATGTGAAAATGGAGATGTTACATTAATATGGAATGAACAAGTACGAACTGATAGGACCATCTTAGCCAACAAACCTGACATCATTATAAAAAATATAAATGATAGCACATGTCTTATTATTGATGTTGCTGTTCCTATGGATGGAAATGTACTGAAAAAAGAGTCAGAGAAAATATTGAAATACCGAGACCTCCAAATTGAGATAGGACGGATGTGGAAACTGTCAACCAAGGTATGTCCTATAGTAATGGAGCGCTTGGAACTATCACCAACCACTACCAAGATTATGCGAAAATGATCCCAGGAGAATTTTCTTGCACCGACCTCCAAAAGCACGCGTTATTGGGATCGGCCTACATCATCCGTCGAGTCATCACTTGAACCACATAATCTACAAAACCCAATGCAGCATAGAATCACGGTGTGATTCCGCTGCATGAATGGATGTTTTGCCAATATGTTATAATAGTGTATTGTACTGTATTATAATATATTGTGAATAAAGACAATAATAATAATAATAATCAGTTTTATTTCCACAAAATGTAGTACATGTATGATATATAGTTAATACATAGAGACCCTCCAATGGGGGTGTATGCAAAAATGCTGGACCAACTTCAACTTCGACGAAACAGAAACGCGCGAAATCCGGAAGTGATGCGATGCGCATCACTTCCGGATTTCGCGGGTTTCGGTTTCGTCGAAGTTGAAGTTGGTCCAACATTTTTGCATTTCGGAGACGAAATTAAATATGGACGATTTTCTATGTTAAAAGGTAGCCATTTTGCGAAAGCGAACCGAATGCGAAGCGAAAGCGAAGTGTGGGAACGCAGCTTAAGGTCTTCTCAGGAAATTGCTATACACAGAGTATTTTCACAATTCGTTTGAAATGTTTGAAATTGTTGAAATGTTCACAAGATATTTATGAAATGAAATCACAAGATTACGTTCCCCATCTCGTGAGTGCAGCTTACTCTGATGTATTTGTAGTTATGTGTTGAAGGAAATAGTTCATTCCCGGGTTTCACTTCACGTGTAAGGAGCTGAAAGATAAAGATCTCAGTGGTGAAGACTCAACACTTGAACCTTGCTTTGTTCAAGAATAAAGACAACACAATCTAGAAGGAATTCGAAAATATGCACTGGTTCTCGTCAGATCATCGAGGTTAGCAACATTGAGCGGGGCCAGTAGTTGAAGGGGTGACCATTCAACTCTGTCCTGATTGTTGCCGTTGAGCCAGAGAGACTGGGGTGTTTGGGGGTTAGTGTGACGACCTCCCTCCACCTGTTATCAGTCTCTCATACCTTGCTAGTTGCTGCCGTTGGGCCAGAGAGAATGGGGTGTTTGGGGGTTAGTGTGACGACCTCCCTCCACCTGTTATCAGTCTCTCATACCTTGCTAGTAATGCTGCCGTTGAGCCAGAGAGACTGGGGTGTTTGGGGGTTAGTGTGACGACCTCCCTCCACCTGTTATCAGTCTCTCATACCTTACTAGTTGCTGCCGTTGAGCCAGAGAGACTGGGGTGTTTGGGGGTTAGTGTGACGACCTCCCTCCACCTGTTATCAGTCTCTCATACCTTGCTAGTTGCTGCCGTTGAGCCAGAGAGACTGGGGTGTTTGGGGGTTAGTGTGACGACCTCCCTCCACCTGTTATCAGTCTCTCATACCTTGCTAGTTGCTGCCGTTGAGCCAGAGAGACTGGGGTGTTTGGGGGTTAGTGTGACGACCTCCCTCCACCTGTTATCAGTCTCTCATACCTTGCTAGTTGCTGCCGTTGAGCCAGAGAGAATGGGGTGTTTGGGGGTTAGTGTGACGACCTCCCTCCACCTGTTATCAGTCTCTCATACCTTGCTAGTTGCTGCCGTTGGGCCAGAGAGACTGGGGTGTTTGGGGGTTAGTGTGACGACCTCCCTCCACCTGTTATCAGTCTCTCATACCTTGCTAGTTGCTGCCGTTGGGCCAGAGAGAATGGGGTGTTTGGGGGTTAGTGTGACGACCTCCCTCCACCTGTTATCAGACTCTCGGGAAAAGCTTGCTTACTCCCCAAATGAATTGTTTAGTGTAGCATAACTTCTGATGAGCCATGTTTGACCGGCAGTGTAGTGTACGACTGCGCACCCTTTCTGCGCATCACGAGCCATTAGGAGCAGTAAGTGCACGCTAATGTATGCCGCCCTCGAGGCTCGAACCCGATGCTTCGGGAGATGGGTTTCTCGTGTCCCTCGGCCGAGACGCGTCAACGACGTGTTCCTCGCGGCCGAGACGCGTCAACGACGTGTTCCTCGGCCGAGACGCGTCAACGACGTGTTCCTCGGCCGAGACGCGTCAACGACGTGTTCCTCGGCCGAGACGCGTCAACGACGTGTTCCTCGGCCGAGACGCGTCAACGACGTGTCCGACGTCAGGTCTTCGTGCCAGTTCAATAACAGAGAGTCATGTGACACGAGCTCTCGACACGTCATCATGGGCATGGCAAACCAAGCGAACAGCTGACATATCTGCTGTCGGAAGAAAGTGTTGAATGCAGCAGATATTAAGTTAATTACAAACTGGGTACAAAGTAAGAGATACCAAAAATATCCCCAATGACAGGATTTTGTTCAAACTTCGTCTGAAACCAACCAAAATGATTTATGTATGCAAATTTCAGTTCGATCGGAGAAATGTTGCGAATCGAGCCTAAAGTACCAATAGAGTGCTCTAGTAAAATAAGATGGCTGAAGAAACCAGTGCACCACACAATCTGATCAACACAATTGCAATCTGTTAATATGCTGCTTTTGATGAATAAACATCTAGTTTTTCCAAGAATATGAATGAATATGTGATGTAATTAAATATGCCGATTGTATTTGATTGTGGACACCGAAGTACAAATCAATTGTTGTTATTTCGGGATTGAACTCGTTACAATTGCGAGGAAAGTGCCTTGCCCGCATGCGCAATGGGTGCACTGTTACCTCAAGATGTTAGTTTTGAATCACAATCACAAATTGTAAATCACATGTCCTAGTCAACGAGTGTACAACGCAGACGCTCGCTTCAGTGCGTGAAGACCGATGCCTCTTTAAGCGTCGCTCTGCTTCAACGCCCCGACGCCGTGGGACGCCGACGGCGCGACGCCGGCGAGCGCCAGGACGCCGGACACCCGCGCGACGATGAGGGACCATGTGGCGTCACTCGGACAAGCTGTGTCGCCATCTGGAGGATTATCATCCAACCTTCTGGTCAGCTCGCAACACCCGAAAATCATCGCCTAAATATACGTTCACTTCAGTTGTGCTTTTGATTACAGAATACTAGGAAAACGCTCAGTGTAACGCGTTGATGAGCGAGCACAGAACATGCAACATCCCCAGTCACGATACACGACACGACACGGCACAAGACGATATTATCTGCAACTTTCTAATCTCCATATAAATACTCTGGATGAATATCAGTTCCATTGTGTCGTGACTTTCCTTCATACTTTTTCCAACTTTTGACAACCCATACTAAACTCGTAAAATGACAAATTATTAATACTTGACTGATTGGGCTTAACATATGTAAAATTTTAGATTATGTTGGTCTTGATCACCTTGCAAAATTTGAACTTAATCGGAGTATTTTGATTGTCGACCAATCAGAAGATATTATTTAAACTTAAACCAATTTGAGGATTGGGCCTTCGTACTGCATCCGTTTTGATATGCGTTAGTTTTACTGTAAATTGTGGACAGCTTGGCTGCTCTACAGGCTTTGGAGCAGAAGCTTAAAGAAGGCAGGGATGAACCCTATAGTATCTAGTCGGGCGATAGCTCGACGCTGCCAAGCACCGTCTTTTACGAGGTCTACTTTTTATAAACGGCGAGCTTACTTCCACAGACTTATACAGCAACGGCTTAAGTGGTGTGTTCAAAATGATAATCCGATATGCATTCAACGCTTACTTTAGGTACACTTTTAATATTTTACTTATATGGATTATAATAATTATTTGACAATACACTTTAAAAGTTGCA
Source organism: Leuctra nigra (assembly GCA_934045905.1). Lineage (NCBI taxonomy): Eukaryota > Metazoa > Arthropoda > Insecta > Plecoptera > Leuctridae > Leuctra > Leuctra nigra. Next base: position 63,115,459 of record OW203761.1, on the reverse strand, counting down.
ATAATAAAACAATTCGTGGTCAAAACAGAATTTTGGGGGCTCGCAGTTACTAAACTAGAAAAAGGCTCAATTAGGCGTTCAAAACTTTTAAATTGTCAAAATGAAATATCAAATACCAAACTTACTTGGGAACTATAGCGTTAGTTACAATTAGCCCTCATGTGACGCAACAAAATTCAATACTTCGGACAAGCGATGCTAAAAAATTACAAATATCCAATCAAGAAAGAAATTTGTGTCCGAATTTCCACTGCACACTTGAGTTTTCAATCTATTTATAGATTGGTTACAACCCTTACCAACCTTACAAACCTTACCAAATCATATGTCCTGGAATACATTTAAGACGGACGATAATTACAAGCTTATTTATAAAAACACAAGGAGGATGAGAGGGTTCGGGGGCAAAGCCCCCGAGAAAATTTTATATCAAGGCCAATCATTTTGGTGCAATTTTGATGCTAACTTCACCAGATATTGTTAGGGGGAAAGCACGATTTCTTAAAACAATTTTAATTTTGTCTGAAAGTATGAACTTGTTTTCGTGATATTTAGCGCCCCCCTAGACCTTCATTAAATAAATTATATATTTTGGAAGTACCTATAAGCATTTGTTTTCATGATATTGTCTTATATTTTGAACGTGAAATTTTATAAATTTTGTAAATGACAAGTCTAAGGGGTCGTATGCGCCCCCCTGGACCTTTATTAAAGAAATTTTAACTTTTATAAGCTCTTGTTTTCGTGATATTTTCTTATATTTTGACCGTGATATATGAAAAATTTAGTACATATTATGCCATGTCCAGGGGGGCGCAAGCGCCCCCCCTGGACATGGCGCCCCGGGCAGTCGCCCGCCTCGCCCGCCCCTCGCGCCGGCCCTGGTCATCCTGGAGACCCGGGGTGCGATCACATAAAATGATAACTTCGTTGTCACGGTGACAAGTCCCGAGAAGGCCGTGAATAACATTGAGTGAGAAGCTTGTCACCGTGACAAGAAAGTTATCATTTTATGTAATTTCACCCCTGGCAGCTCCATCTCAAGTAATCCATTTCTACTAAATGTAAATGTAAATGTGCTAAATGTAAATGTAAAATGTAAAAATGTAAAAAATGCTGCTAAATGTAAAAATATAAACAATAAAATCTCTGAAAAAGTGGGTTCAGAAAGAACGAGAACAATATGGAATATAGTGAAAACCCACACTAATCAAATTGCGAAAAAAGAGACAAAGAACCTTATCTTAGAAAAAAACAACATCGACATAACGGATCCAAAACAAATTTCAAATATTCTAAATGTGGACTTTGCAACAATGGCACAAAAAATGATAACACATTCCTACGGCACGGCCACAACTAATTTCAATTTCAAAAAACATCTCCTAAAAGTTACAAGATCAGTTAAATCAATTTTTATCCGTGAAACATATGAGGAAGAGATAACCCTAATCACTTCAAGGTTTAAAAATAAAAATTAAAAATAAAAATTCAAGCGGAATAGACATGCTACCAACTTGCATATTAAAAAAGGTTATAAAACACATTGCAAAACCATTAACCCATATATTTAACACCTGCCTAGAAAATGGTATCTTTCCAGACAAACTCAAAATTGCCAAAATAATTCCAGTCTATAAAAAAGGTGATAAAAACAAACGGGTAACTATCGACCAATACCTCTGCTACCTTCAGTATCAAAAATATTCGAAAAAATTATCCACAACAGAATAAGCGCTTACTTAGAAAAAGAAGATCTTCTTTCTGAAAACCAAAGTGGTTTCAGGAAGAATAAATCAACTGCAACAACAATCGACCATTTCATTGAAAATACCATAAAAGGCCTGGAAAGCAAGCAACAAACATTAGGTGTATTTTGTGACCTTTCCAAAGCATTCGATAGCATACACCATTCAATACTATTAACTAAACTAGAACACTATGGTATCCGAGGAAATGCTTTAAATCTATTAAAATCGTACCTAGAAAATAGAGTTCAACACGTAGAATTAACCTCCATTAAGGAAAGAAATCAAGAAATCAAGTATTTGTCAGATCCACAACCAATCACGTGCGGAGTACCACAGGGCTCCATCCTTGGACCACTATTATTTATTATATATGTAAATGACCTCCCAGAAACTTCAAAACTATCAGAACTGTACGCTGACGACACAAACATCACAATCATGGGTGAAACAGTTGAAAAATTACAAGTAAACAGTGGACTTCTCATGAAGGAAACTGCTACATGGTTCAAAGACAATAGACAATAGCCTCTTACTTAACACAGAGAAAACAAACTTTATCCACTTTAACCTTAAAAAGAATTCTGAAAACACAAAGTTAAATATTAACTTCAAAAATCAAGATAGAGACAATGAAATAAAACAAATTGATGAAACTATATTTCTGGGAATAGTAATAGATGAACAATTGAATTGGAAGTCTCACTGCAATAAATTAATAAGGAAACTACAATCCTCATACTTCTTCTCACTAAAGTCAATTATATCGCTAACAAATGTAAAAACAGCTAAACTAGTTTACTATGCCAATTTTGAGTCACATATACGCTACGGAATGCAGTTTTGGGGCAACTCGACGGATGCATATAAAGTATTTACAATGCAGAGAAAAGCGATAAGAGCAATTTTTGGATTGAAATATAAAAATAAAAACACATATAAAAAACCAGACTGCAAAAAACATTTTATTAAACATAAAATTTTAACATTCCCATGCATATACATATTAGAATCTGTGCTTGCAATGAGAATGAAAAAAGGTGTAATTCAAAACAATATCATTCAAAAACACGACACTCGACAGAAAACTAACTTACACGCAGATCGTTATAGGACAAAAAGAACACAAAATTCACTCTACATTAATACAAACTATACAACGCATTACCCCAAAACCTGAAAGAAACAAAAAAATACGTAGCTTTTCGACATCAAGTGAAACAGTTTCTCATTAACAAAGCATATTACTCTGTAGAAGAATTTCTGCATGATCGTCAACTATTAACAACTAGCATAGATATCAAAGTGACAAGGTAAGGTACCTAGCTTTGAACCACTAGATAAATATATATGTACCTATTCCACATAATATATCAATCTATATTATTATTATTGTCTTTATTCACAATATATTATAATACAGTACAATACACTATTATAACATATTGGCAAAACATCCATTCATGCAGCGGAATCACACCGTGATTCTATGCTGCATTGGGTTTTGTAGATTCTGTGGTTCAAGTGATGACTCGACGGATGATGTAGGCCGATCCCAATAACGCGTGCTTTTGGAGGTCGGTGCAAGAAAATTCTCCTGGGATCATTTTCGCATAATCTTGGTAGTGGTTGGTGATAGTTCCAAGCGCTCCAATTACTATAGGACATACCTTGGTTGACAGTTTCCACATCCGTCCTATCTCAATTTGGAGGTCTCGGTATTTCAATATTTTCTCCGACTCTTTTTTCAGTACATTTCCATCCATAGGAACAGCAACATCAATAATTAGACATGTGCTATCTTTTATATTTTTTATAATGATGTCAGGTTTGTTGGCTAAGATGGTCCTATCAGTTCGTACTTGTTCATTCCATATTATTGTAACATCTCCATTTTCACATACTTGAGGTGGATGATGATCATAGTGATGTGTTGATTTTGGGAGGTTGAAATGTTGACATATTGCCCAGTGAAGGGAAGCTGCTATCTTGTCATGACGTTCGATGTACTCTTTCTTAGCTAGCACTGGACATCCTGACACTATGTGGTCAATCGTTTCTTCGTGCTGTTTGCATAATCTACACATTCCATTCGATCCAGTCTTAAGAATCCTCTTCTCATAGCTTCTCGTTCTTAATGATTGGTCTTGTGCAGCTACAATTAAGGATTCAGTCTCGCCTTTAAGGGTTCCTTTCACAAGCCAATTGAATGTACTTGGCCTGTTAATAAATATTTTCTTCATATTCTTTGGGTACTGACCATGCATGGCTTTCCCCTCCCATTCATCACATAATTGGTCCTGTAGTTTTGACTTGACGACTTCTCTAATTTTTCTTACCTGGTGAAGAATATCCTTGTCTGTTTGTGTTTGTACATTCAACATGTTAATGCTAGACTTGAATTTGTCTGCTAATGATAACATCGATAAGGTTTTTGGTCTGTTTTCCTCACTCACTTTGATGATGTTCACAAAGTGATCGCTTTTCTTTAGTCGTATGTACTCGGCAGTCCCAATCATTGCCGATCTGTATGAGCCTTCCACCTGACACAATCCCCTTCCACCTTGCTTTCTTGAGACATACAATCTTTGAACATCTGCTCTTGGATGTTGCATCTTGTGGATGGTTAGTAGTTTCCTGGTCTTTCTGTCAATATTCTTTAATTCTTTGAGACTCCAATCCAATATGCAAAAGCTGTATTGTAAGACTGGCAGTGCAAGAGCTCCAATTGCAAGAATTTTATTTCTCCCATTCAGCTCAGTCTGCAATATCAAACGAACTCTCCTCCGATATTCTTGAACCAACTTATCTTTCATAGCTACATGCTGGATTCCATTCCCTTCTTCAATTCCTAGATATTTATATGCTTCTCCAGGATCCAACATCTTGATTGAAGAGTTATTATCAACAATAATATTTTCAGATGATATTATTTTCCCTTTCTTAAATGCAGCTGTTGCACATTTCTCCAAGCCAAACTCCATACATATATCATCACTAAAACGTTTAACAATACCAATCATTTCTTCCATCTCTTCCCTTTTCTCGGCGAATATTTTGATGTCATCCATATAGATTAGATGATTTACTCTTACATCAGTATTTTTCACTTTGTATCCACATCGAGATTTGTTTAACATGCTTGTTAGAGGAAAGAGGCTCATGCAGAAAAGAAGCGGTGACAAAGAATCGCCTTGATATATTCCTCTCTTTATTGAAATACCCTCAGACGTGATTACTTCCTTGTGAGTCCTAAGCGTAAGACTAGTTCGCCAGGTTGTCATGATTGATTTGCAAAATCTTATCAGTTTAGGGTTTAATCGATAGATGTCCATAGCTTGAAGAATCCAACTATGTGGAACACTATCAAACGCTTTCTTGTAGTCTATCCACCCCATGTGCAAGTTTCTTTTATTTCTCTTACAATCCTCCATGATAGCTTTGCTTAACATAAGATGGTCCTTACATCCAAAAGAACCTGAGCTACATCCTTTCTGCTCCATCGGCATGATATTTTGTTGGTCAAAAAATATATGCATTCTGCTCGATATGATGGCCGTCAAGTTCTTGTACATTGTGGATAGACAAGTAATGGGTCTGTAGTTTTTTGGAAGATGCGTTTCATGACTCTTTGGCAAAAGACAGGTTTTACCCTGGGTTAGCCACTCGGGAACACCTTCTGGATCACGGATTGCACTATTATAAGCATCTGCTATCCGACCATGAAGAGTTGTAAAGGATTTTAGCCAGAAGTTCTGTATTCCATCTAACCCAGGAGCTTTCCAATTGGCTGATTTGTATAGTTGTTTTGATACCTCTAAAGCTGTAATGTCTCTCCATTCCATCTCCGGTATTGTTGAATTCTCTTCTTTCATATTCTTGATCCACTGAGCTTCATGATTGTGCTGTTTATTATCCTCCCAAATTCCTTTCCAGAATTGCTCAATATCTTCAATCGGAGGGTGGATTTTTACATCAATTTGTTTGTTGAGTATATTTCTGTAAAATGATTTAGCTCCCTCATTAAACTGTTTATTCTGCTGATACTGCAACACTCGTTTCTTATATCTTCTCACTCTTTGGGCCTTCGCCTGTATTTTCTGCTTGAGTATCTCTTTGATACGAGTAAAATCATCTGAGCTTGCAATATTGTATTTAAACCCAAGTTTAACTTTAATCTTTTGTAGTTTTATTGATAACTCCTTACTTTGTAGAATTTCTGTTATGTGAGATATTTCCCTCCTCCATTCGTCAATTTGGGTTTGGATTCTTTTCTTCCACTTCTGATCATATTTACTATTTTGCCCGGTGTTCTCTTTGATCTCATAACCTATTTTTTTAAATAGTGTTTGTGCAGCTGCATATATCAAGATGTTGATGTCAGTCAGATTTATGTGATCATTTGCTAACGCGATCTTTCCTAGCGCAGAATTAACTTCAATAAGGACTCTCTTAGTTTGTTTCGTCACCTTCAACTTAGGAAGTTTCCCCCTGGACCACGTCGACTCCGCCTTCATCTGTCTCCAGCGCTCCATGATCTCGTCCTCTAGGTCCGAGTGCTGCACTTCACCAACCACCTCCGGATCCAATGAGAGTAGAGGCAACGAACAATGAGTAAGATCTTGATCTCGATCTTCAATTTCTTCCCCTCCATCACGATCATCAATATCCCCTGTTTCATCAATACCTCCTGTTTCCTCCACTCGGAGTTGTCCATTCAGGATTGGCCTCAGTCTCAATCTCTCCGGGGTCATTGATAATAATGCAGGTATCGAAATATTAGTAGGGTCTTGATCTTGATCTTCAATAGCTACTTCCTCATCTTGAACACCATTATCTCTTGAAATAACCATTTTCACATGTTCTTCAATCACTTTCAGTTCATCTACTGTCAACTTGTTGTTCTTAATTATGTACCGCCTCTGATTAGCCAGTTTGTTTGAATCCATGTTAGGCCGTATATTAGGATTTCTTCTTCTCCACAGTTGAAAAGTCATCTTCATGTTACCAGTCAGTGTAGTATGACTAACATATGTATGACACCACATAATCTCCTTATACTCTTCCATTGTCCATTTCTGCCTTCTTGGCTGTATGGTTTCATTTAATATGAAAGCAGATTGGTCAGGAATAGGGCTGGTATGAGTTTCCTCGATCCAGGGACCTAATTCCTCTCTTGAACTCATGGAAGATCTAGTTCTAGTATTATTTAATTCCTCACGTTGAGTACCATTAGATGTTTTAACGGTTCGTGTTCGTGCTGGCATTGCTGATATTTGGTCTTGATTTCTTAAATATTGAACCTTGGTTGTTGACGAGAAACAGTGCCAAATGGCCGTGAAATAACAAAACCAATCTCCTGTTCCTTGTGAAATTTCCTTTCGAAATGAGAAAGCCAATATCTTCTCTTGATTATTCTCCTCTTCTATAATAATATCAACTCCAAATTATTATCACAAGATATGTATAAACTACTTCCACTCACCTCAATATCAATTTCGGGTTAGTAAACTTTAAGAAACATATAAAAAACCAATAAAATGTGAAGAGCTTCACATCAGCTGCCGGCACTTGATCACGGCCTCCGTGATTATTATTATTATTATTATTATTATTAATTTTATCTGATAATCATGTTCCAATTTAAAATATGCTAGATAGAATCTAAATAAAATACTAGATAGAATCACACCTTACTGAGAACTTGCATTAAGTACCTATTAATAAATTACCTAGTAACTAAGATTTTCCAAATACCCTAAAAAAGCATAAAGCTAATGGGTCACAGCCTGTGTATTACGTGTATGTACTTACATTGTATTGCCTTGACAAATGGAAATAAAGCTGAAACTAAAACTGAAACTGAAACAGCCTCAAGTCCTGCCTATGTTTCTGAGTAACTTCCCAAGTCTCTGACCTACAATAAAATACCATAAAATAAAATAATGTACACAAACTGTACCTTCAATACACACAGCATTGAAGACACTTGAAAATATTTCGGAACTAGAATTGAAGTTTAAATGTGCGATTTCTAACTCGAATTTTCATCTTTGAGGAAGATTTACATATTTTGCAAGAACGCTGTAATCGTATGCTAATTTCTATTGGAGAAAACTGCCTTAACTGATTCAATCCCAGCTTGACGATGTCTCTTCTTCTCGTCGAATTCTGTTCTTCTCATGACTTATTCATTATCAAGCGGGGCGGTTGCACCACACGGCCACTTAGTGTTACTTTGAGCAGTACTTTCTGCAGTTACTTTAAAATTTATTTGAATACATTTGACAAATAATTCACAACAAATTTAAAATGTTAGTTTATAAAATGTGCTTGAGTCCCGTACTGCCTATTCCCCTACTAATGGTTTCATTATCAATTTTCTTCAAACAATCACAGAAGTCAGAAACCATTAGTAAAAAACACATATCTCATTCAAAAACTATACCAGTAACCGCTTATGGCATTGTTAGTGTGCACAAGTTCAAATCGATTGGTTGAATGGTGATCCAGGCATTGCCCACACAATTAAATCCCTACTGCACGGAGAAAGTGCCCAAAGAGCTCGTACTGCATGATAATGCTGACGCGCCTTTTGTTTCCTACCGTGCTACTTAGCCCCCGTTTTCATGACCCAATCTTTTCCCCAGTGTTGAATTTTCTTGCTGTTTCACATGGAGAGCGTTTATATGATTTACTACCCTTGTTAAACAAACATGAAAAGAAATAATCATGAATCTGCCATGCAAATGGCGCCTAGTGTTGTAAGTTGATTGAGTTATTGTTGTACGCATGTGTGATGACACACGACGCACTGTGCGTGACATGCGTTACGCACGTGCGTGTTCCACTCCACGCGGTTCACTCTCACATGTAGGACGAGTGGCACTGGCGAACTGTTTCATGCTCCATGTTTCATCCCCCACACTCACTGGGGGGAGAGGGGGGTAAACATAATCGATAGTAGGTAATACTAATGAAATAGTAGTCATTGAAGAATTTCAATTCAAGAATTGAGATGATCAAATCGACCAAAAGTGTGTTAATATCGCGTTAAAATGCACAAATGTCTTCCTATTCATAGAGTGATAATTCAAAAGGCTTTTGAGGCCTGCGCGGCCCGGACCCGCGGCTTAACCCAAATTTGAACCAGAGGTTATAATATTTTACATTCTTATTGAGCGAGCGAAGCGAGCGTCTCCTTTTGGCTCTTTTGGCACGGACCTCTTTTTTCTGCTATTAACCAATACACAGGTTGCACCGTTTCAGCGATCGATCTGAAATTTTGCACACATGTAAAACCAACCTTCTCTGTTTGCAGACCCTAATTTTTTTGAAATCCATTCATTGGTTAAAATTTAAATAAATATCTCCTGATAGGCTGAAAAATGAAAACGGTCTTTGATAATTTTGATCAAACTCATATTTTGGCTATACAGGTCAGAGTTTTTCTTCGATCGAGCTGAAATTTTGCACACATGTAGAGACAACCTTCTCTGTTTGCATACCCAAATTTTTTTGAAATCCATTTATTGGTTTCTGATCAAACTCATATTTTGCATGATCATTAAGACCAACATTGTCTCTTATTTTACAAAATTTCATTCCAATCAGTTAAGAACGTATGAACTTATTGACATTTTTAATATCTGTCAGCAATGAAGTATCGAAATGAATGTTTTCCAGTGCCAATTGAATTGAATCTGATTTGCTTTATGTACCAGGACCCTTACCTAATATCGCGAAACGTTGGTGCTACGATGGTGCTGAGTTCAAGGTCAATGCTACTACGGGTTATTAAGATAGGTAGCACCGTGCTAGGTAGCACCGTCCTACCATTTCGCGATATTAGGTAAGGGTCCAGGGTGCTTAGATGCTATTTTCAAGTTTCGATGAAAAGCATACATCTTTTATGTTGATTGAGTGGCTCATATTTCAATTCAATATGGATGTATATGTTTTATGTGCGTTGTGTACGCATTTCCTGTTGGAGAATTTGCACGCACCCGTGCTCGCTCATCAACGCGTTACACTGAGCGTATTCCTAGTTTTATTACCTGTACACATAGGTAGTACATAATACTGCAAAAATCTACAGCACGCTACTGGATGTAGAGGTAATTGAAAAATCGTTATACCTAAAGTAATTTCAAAATTTACTAAATTAATTTTCTTTATAAATATTTTAAAATATGTTTACGGTATAGACAATTTTGAAAGTAGGGGACCTTAAAAAATATCCTGCTGTGGGCTTGAAATCTGAAGTGACTCCACTGACACATGTGTGATACACGATGCACTCTGCGTGGCATGCATTACGCATGTGCGTGTATCACACATTACTCTGAGTTCCCTGCCAGGAGGAATGAAGTTGAAACATTTAGGAGCGTGGGGTTGTTAAGAGGAAGGATCACACTAGACACTGCCACTTCTGGATCTGTGTCAACTTGAAACAGAACTGCAACAGAAAAAGCAGCAGCTTTTGTAGTCCAATGTGGTCTTATAGGTTGATCAGCGAGTAAGATAAAACATTTATTTTATAGGTAAAGCTATGTCAAGGCTATGCTATTATACGAGAAGGGACTGTGAGAAGGGTGTTGTGTTGTTAGTATCAGAAAGTAATTGAAATATGCGCATATCACAAAGTTGGCTGCCACATCTTCTGTACTGACAGCTCATCTACTAGAGCAAGTGTATTCAGCAGTGGGATTATGTAAGCAGTTGTCGCGTGACTTCTTCTCACTTCATCCGAAAACACCGTGAATAACTTTGAGATGAGAATATTCAAGAGGAGATGTCATTTTATATGATCGCGCACCTCTAGGGACAGATGTGCTTCGCTCATGCCACGGCTGTTATACATTATTAAATCATTCTTTCATTTCAATGCATCCTATGCAACACTGCAGTCGATTGCATCACATACATCATTGTTTCGATTTAAAAACAAAATGGAAAAAGTATCTGTGCATGTAACACATGATTATAAGATCTGGCTGCCACATCCGATGCAAGTTCCACGTGACCTTTGAATAAGATTTAATATTCAATGTGTGACTTTTAAAGCTACGTTCTCCAGCAGAAGAGTTTGGCTGAGTGGTAACGCTCTGAACTTGTATTATTCCGGAGGCCCGGGTTCGATTCCCGCGGCCGTCCTTCCTGACTGTTTTTTTTTCGTGGTATTCCCTCAGTCGACAGGCAAATGCTGGAAAGGTACCCTCCTAATAAGCCACGACCGCCTCCTTCCCACCTTCCATCCTTACCTACTCTTCACCATCATCTCCCAATCATCATCTTAATCATTCATCCGTCGCCATTAGCCTCGCTGCAGTACAGTGCGACGTTAAACCCCAGACAAAAAAGGATGCTGTTTTACCGGCTGATAGGACCCAAGACTGCCAGACTTCTTAATCGACCTGCTCATGACTGACGGAGAAATCTTTTGATTTGAAATACCTGCGATCTCGCGTGAAGAACAATAACTAATACTTACTAAGATACCGTTATGTGTAATGCATTTACTCAACCGAAACAACCCAAAACACAGAATAGCTAACTGAATGAAACACACGATCCAATCAATCAACATCAATCGAAATATCAATATACTTTTCGGTATATCAGTTTCAGCAACAAAAATTCTTATCTGATTTTGCAGTAAGTTTGTAAAATATGAGTTATTGTTGGTCTTATTGTTATTGACCTTACAAAATGTGCGCTTGATTCGGCGAACTGTTCTGCCGATTTCTTTTCACTCACTAGAAGTCAGTGTTACATGACACTAGTCCAGTAATTATTTCAGCTTGATAAGATATACAGCGTGACCTGATGCGAAGCAGTACACGAAAATAGTAAGAAAGGATAGATAAAGATTAAAAAGTGACGAGACGAAAGCTTGCTATGAATCTACAATACACCGTTATAGACGAGTTTCTCCAATATGCTCGCACGGTCCTCATTTAATATCAATTTAGACATCGACCAGAGGATATGGAAATCACAGCCTTGTAGACATAAATTGAAAAGAGATTCCACTCATTCAATAATGTACCTACCAATGTCTAGGTATACAATATTCAATATTGTTAATGATCTTGGTATTTAACTATACCTAAATTTAAAAGACGGGATCGACACATCCCACACGACATGCACATGCACTCTCATCATAAATGTCGCGCCAACTTAAGTTCATCTCCTAGTTCATAGTTTAGTCGCATCGCGTGCGTGATCAGATAAAATCATCTCTCGTACACTCGGTAAAATGTGTAATGAATTGAATAATATAAATGCTTTCGATTTGTCTGCTTCGACTTCGGATGTGAATTACATTCCGAGTCCCGCTGATTAAGCGAGCGAAGCGAGCGTCTCCTTTTGGCTCCTTTGGCACGGACCTCTGTTTTTTTTTTGTGTATATTTTTGTCTGTTATCTGGAGCAATAGAAGTCGCACCGTTTCTCCGATCGATCTGAAATTTTGCACACAGGTAGAGACAACCTTCTCTGTTTGCTGACCCCAATTTTTTTTGAAATCTATCATTTGGTTAAAATTTAAATAAATATCTCCTGATAGGTTGAAAAATGAAAATGGTGTTCGATAAATCTGGTCAAACTCATATTTTGGCTATACAGGTCAGAGTTTTTCTTCGATCTAGCTGAAATTTTGCACACATGTAAAACCAACCTTCTCTGTTTTCAGACCCTAATTTTTTTGAAATCCATTCATTGGTTAAAATTTAAATAAATATCTCCTGATAGACTGAAAAATGAAAACGGTCTTCGATAATTCTGATCAAACTCATATTTTGCATGATCATTAAGACCAACATTGTCTCTTATTTTGCAAAATTTCATCCCAATCAGTTAAGAACGTATGAACTTATTGACATTTTTAATATCTGTCAGTAATGAAGAATCGAAATGAATGTTTTCCAGTTCCAATTGGATTGAATCTGATTTGCTATATTTACCAGGGTGCTCAGATGCTATATTTTCAAGTTCCGATAGTTCGAAAAGCATAATACTTTTATGTCGATTGAGTGATCATATTTCAATTCAATAGGTATGTATGTTTGTATGTATATGTTTTCTGTGCATTTTTTACGCATTTCCGGTTCGAGAATTTGCACGTACCCGTGCTCGCTCATCAACGCGTTACACTGAGCGTTTTCCTAGTATTAGTGTAGGAGCAACCGGACTCAATTCATGTTATTAAATATCACTCCAGAGACTTCGCTTCTCGCAGCCGATATTCTTGACCAGCACAGAGCTTTGTTTCACATATTCTCAGGTGTTAAGAGGAAGCTAAACGCCATTCTGGGACTGTGTACCAAAATCCTCATTTATAATTCTACTGCATTGCAACTTTAGAGGTGGCTTTGATGATTGTTTGCTTGCGGTACTTTAAAGAAATGTATAGTACAATGTTGGAAAAAGTGGTTTGAATACACTGGAACCAAACGTAAAGCACACACCTGACATGAATCTTGTTTTGAGTAAATCACAAAAACCTGATGCAATACAATGCTTCGTCGCATGTTACATTCCTAGCTTTAACTCATCTTTTAACTTACTAAACTTGGACTTCGGGAAATCTTAACGAGCACGATATCAAGAACTCAATAATTTAAACATGTCACTTGGGTGCTTTATGGTTTGTAGGCAGATGTAAGTGTGAAAAGTGAGAGTTCTGGTAAGTAAATCGGTATTGAAAGTTAAAACGAAACAATCACCTAAGTACGAATAGTAGAACGAAAACTGAGCGTTAGGATAATGATGATGTAATTTGAGTCTCTTCGGCAGTCCAATTGCGTTGCACACTGATCTTCAATATAACAGTGTTCTAGGATCTTGTTCATCTTTTAACATTGTTCATTTGCCTTCCATTGCGTTCACATAGCTGCCCTGGTTGTTTTAGTAACAGACCATATTTACTGAACATCCAATTTTATTTAAAATTGTATTTTATATATCTAGTGGAGCGGTCGCTCCACCCAGCCAAGTCGTACCGTACACTCACAGTCACTCAACATACCGTTACTACCTAATAAACTAAGGAGCAGACCAAACACTTTTACTGTAAGCAACAACATGGCATTTTCGGCCTACTGGATCTCAAAATTGGGAAATCTCATATTGTTGCGAAATATCTTAATTTCGAGCTATGACCCACCCCACCACATATTCCAAATTTGGGGACAATAGATTATGCCATTTGCGAGCTAGAGGGCCGTGAAAACAGTGAAATTACACCCCTTTTAAAAGCTATCTGATGATGATGATGATTCAGATTCAGATTCAGAATCAGATATCAGGAAACGTTGCTATCACCGCCACAGCCTAAACGGCTGAACCGATCGATCTGAAAATTTTACCACATGTGCACTTTTGGCGTCTGATGATACCTTGCCCTTACACATTTTTTGTGCCGCCATTTTGAAACCGGAAGTGACGTCATATCTCAAAAATGGATGGATCGATCGATACGAAACTTGCGCCAAACGATTCAGACGGTCTTCTTTATAAAATATCAATAGTCGAAATTGAAATGTACTATTACCAAAACCGGAAATGACGTCATAAAAATGCCAAATCTGACTAAAATCATCTCTTATAACAATAACTACATATTCAGAAGGCTCATAATGTTAGATAACATTTATAGATACAAATTTTAGGTGGCAGTGATGTCAACCGCCATTTTGAAAACTGGAAGTGATGCCATAACTCAAGAACGGCTGGACCGATTGGAACGAAACTTTCGCTATACTTCACTCTAAAAAAATAAGTGTCAAATTACAAGAAAATTGTTAGTATTGTTACAAACCTAACTTTAGTTACTAAAAATATTTTTGTAATTGTTCCAAGTTGTAAATTTTTAGTATTGGTTACAAAATATTTGTTAGTATTGAAAAGTGTTGCGCGCGCACTTCTTGTTGCATTAGCGGGCGGAACGGAACGGCGACCGAACCGGACTGGACTGTGCGGACCGCGAGTGAAGTGAAGTTTCGTTTTGTTCTACGATTTTGTACGTTTTCAATTGTGTAATCCACGGTATGTATATATTATGAGTTTATTTATTATGTCAATGATAGTCAACAAATCTTTTCTTGCTATAGTTAGTATACTGCTTTAGAAATGCTAGAACAATGAGTCTGAATCTAGTAGCAAGATGGCCCGGGCGGCATACAAGTTCCTAGTTGTGAGATATTACAAGGACGAGTGTATCTTCTGTGTTTCTACTGATAGATTGATTAGATAGATTATTGTGGTTTAACGGCGCGTCAACGACGAGGTTATATTGCGCACATTAATTTTTGCATTTTTGCATTTAACTTTGTTGATATAAGTGGTGGACATGGGGAGGGGTCGACCTAACGGGCCCGATCCGGGGGAGTCCAACACTGGTGGGGAGGCCAGGCCGAAATGGGGACGGACCGGGGGGTGTGAGGATTCGGGCCGGCGGAACCCGATTTCAGGGGGATCACCATCTCGAGGGGGAAGGCCGGCCCGAGGGGAGGGGAGGGGACCGCAAATTCAAGGGAGGACATGGTTAGGCTGACCCTGGCTGCTCTTTGTCTGGACCTCACCACTGACCTGTCCGGCATGGGTAACCCTTACACATGAGCATATGCTCGCCGGCGTAGCTGCAATGGATCGTTGGCCAACGCAAACCCCACCACCGCGCTAAGGTGGCAGCCATCGGTGGGGCTGATAGATTGTTTGGTTGCAGTGTATCATAATTGGTGTCGCAAACTATGATTTTTGTAAGGACCTAGGTATTATTTAAAATGGTAGATAACTTAATCGCAAAAAATTGGGTTTTATAACATAGGAAATCTCACAAAATGGCCGCTTGACCTTCTAGAAAATAACAAAATTTTACTAGATAAGTTGATCTTAGATATTCAAGCTAGTTAGGTGAGTATAGTACAGTAACAGGTATGTTTGTTCAGACTAATTTTCTATGTAGAAACCGATAGATGTGGAACCAACTGTTCTTCCAGGGTGGGATCTAATAATTCAGATAATGTAATTTGCTTGCAGTTTGAATTGGACCCTGACCAAGTATCCAGACGACAGTCTTTGCATCCAGGCGACTCAATCTGTGGCACCGTGACATCAAATGAGGACTACCTACTTAAGTAAGCTATACAATATTATTTGAGTTTACGAGATGGCTGGATTGAAGTAGTTTTGCAGTATGTCTTGAAGTAGATTTGCAGTAGCTTTGCAAGTTTTGCAAAGTTTGCAGTTATCTTTTGTAGTTTTACAGAGGTATCTTTGCACGCTTTGCAATTGTTTGCAGTTATATCTATTGTAGTTTTGCAGTAGCTTTGCTAGCTTTCAATTGTTTGCAGATATTTCTATTGTAGTTTTGCAGTAGGAAGCTTTGCACGCTTTGCAATTGTTTGCAGTTATATCTATTGTAGTTTTGCAGTAGCTTTGCTAGCTTTCAATTGTTTACAGATATTTCTATTGTAGTTTTGCAGTAGGCAGCTTTGCACGCTTTGCAATTGTTTGCAGTTATATCTATTGTAGTTTTGCAGTAGCTTTGCTAGCTTTCAATTGTTTACAGATATTTCTATTGTAGTTTTGCAGTAGGCAGCTTTGCACGCTTTGCAATTGTTTGCAGTTATATCTATTGTAGTTTTGCAGTAGCTTTGCTAGCTTTCAATTGTTTGCAGATATTTCTATTGTAGTTTTGCAGTAGGCAGCTTTGAAAGCTTTGCAATTGTTTGCAGTTATATCTATTGTAGTTTTGCAGTAGCTTTGCTAGCTTTCAATTGTTTACAGATATTTCCATTGTTGTTTTGCAGTAGGCAGCTTTGAAAGCTTTGCAATTGTTTGCAGTTATATCTATTGTAGTTTTGCAGTAGCTTTGCTAGCTTTCAATTGTTTGCTGATATTTCCATTGTTGTTTTGCAGTAGGCAGCTTTGAAAGCTTTGCAATTGTTTGCAGTTATATCTATTGTAGTTTTGCAGTAGCTTTGCTAGCTTTCAATTGTTTGCTGATATTTCCATTGTTGTTTTGCAGTAGGCAGCTTTGAAAGCTTTGCAATTGTTTGCAGTTATATCTATTGTAGTTTTGCAGTAGCTTTGCTAGCTTTCAATTGTTTGCAGATATTTCTATTGTAGTTTTGCAGTAGGCAGCTTTGCACGCTTTGCAATTGTTTGCAGTTATATCTATTGTAGTTTTGCAGTAGCTTTGCTAGCTTTCCATTGTTTGCAGATATTTCTATTGTAGTTTTGCAGTAGGAAGCTTTGCACGCTTTGCAATTGTTTGCAGTTATATCTATTGTAGTTTTGCAGTAGGAAGCTTTGCACGCTTTGCAATTGTTTGCAGTTATATCTATTGTAGTTTTGCAGTAGCTTTGCTAGCTTTCAATTGTTTACAGATATTTCTATTGACGTTTTGCAGTAGGCAGCTTTGCACGCTTTGCAATTGTTTGCAGTTATATCTATTGTAGTTTTGCAGTAGCTTTGCTAGCTTTCAATTGTTTGCAGATATTTCTATTGTAGTTTTGCAGTAGGAAGCTTTGCACGCTTTGCAATTGTTTGCAGTTATATCTATTGTAGTTTTGCAGTAGCTTTGCTAGCTTTCAATTGTTTGCAGATATTTCTATTGTAGTTTTGCAGTAGGCAGCTTTGCACGCTTTGCAATTGTTTGCAGTTATATCCACTGTAGTTTTGCAGTGGCTATGACAGCTTTATATTTATTTGCACTTATTTCTATTGTAGGTAGTTTTGCAGTGGCTGTTGCAGCTTTATCATTGTTTTCAGATATTTCTATTGTAGTTTTGCAGTAGGTAGCTTTGCAAGCTTTGCAATAGTTTACAGTCATTTCTATTGTAGATTTTCAGTGGCTTTGCCTGAATTGCAATTGTTTGCAGTTAATTCAACTGTAGTTTTGCAGTGGCTTTGCTAGCTATACAATTGTTTGCAGTGGGCCGGTCTTTCAACACTCTGTTAAAGTCTCATTAGCTGTTAACGTTAGTACAAAATTATGTCTTTCACCATACATAATTATGTATGGTTGTTGCCATGACAATGCATACCTAATCAACGGTTTAAGAGTTAGCAGAGTATTGAAAGACTGTCCCTTTGTTTTGCAGTCGATATGCCAGCTTGATAATTGTTTGCAGTTATACTGTAGTTTTGCAGAGGCTTTGGAATGTTAACAACTGTTTGCAGTTGTTTCTATTGTAGTTTTGCAATAGGTGGCTCTGAAGGCTTTGCAATTAATTGCAGTTTGTCCTATGGTAGCTTTGCTAGCTACTACTGATGATCTGGTAGACCATTATCCACTGAACAAATACAATTTGTCTGGGTCGTTAGAGAAGTAAAGAGTTTCATTATACGTGTCAATGTGTCGTTGTCTGATATCTGGTGTGTAAACAGCCAAGAGTTCAGTTCATAAATTGCAAATTTGTTCTAAGTGTACTATTTCTGGTTTTTATGATTCCAGACAGTGGCGTAACTATAATTTCAGGGCACCCCCGCGAGATATCTTAAGAGGGCCCCCCCCCCCCCCCCATAGGTGTCTATAGAAGTACTTCTATAGACACCTTGGGCCTCCCCCCCCCCCCCCCCCCTTCAATAACAATTTTTTTTCTATGCGATATTTGTCTTACTAGGCAGTCAATGGAGATCCTTCTTTTGGGATTTCATCTCAGCAAAGCTGTCAACTGCAGTTTCCGCATTCACCTTCTTTGCTCTTGCAGCTTCTATACTTAACAGTCCTAATCCTAGTAGTCTTTCTTGTCAGATAGAATTTCGAACAAGGTTTTTTATTATCTTTAATTTTGAAAACCCCTAGTGTACGCTAATCGGCTTGTTTAGACTCAGTCATGGTAACTCGAAAACGCAAAGAGCAAACAAAGTTATACGAATCACTAAGAAAATTGAACAAATGTTGTCACACAGTTATACAGGTAGTACGCGATACACACTCACAAGAGACACAAGGAAATGGAATACTGAAACATTATAGTCAAGTTTCAATTTGGGGCTTGGCAAGGATTTGACAATGTATACCTTCTGCCACAAAAGTTGAATATTGGACTTCCGATCGTCAGCAGGGACTCTAGAATGACAACCTGTAAAGTCGTGTTCAAGAAGTCAAATCTTTTTTCTAGCTTCGTTAAAATCAATTATATATAGTCTTTGATGGTAAATTATTTTCGGGACCCCTTGGTCCTCGGCCCCCCCCCCCCCCGCGACCGCGGTCCCCGCGGTCCCCTAGTTACGCCACTGATTCCAGATTGCAATGAAGATACTCATTGAATTGAACTCGTCGGCTAAGCGAGTCGAGTTTGAATGTGCAATTATTTAGCTCTCACGCTCAATAAGTATAATTTGGTTCCTCCACAAAAACAAAACATTTTTAGTAATCTCACTACTAAATGTTGTGTTCAGTGCACGAAAATATGTTTGGTATTCTTACTAATAAACGAAGTGTTCAGTGTACTTAAATTTGTTTTGTAACTTTACAATAAATATTATCGATTTGTATACAAGTATTAATTGTGTAACCTTACTAACAAAAGTTTTGTATTTAATACACAAACATTCTTAGGCAATAAATTCTCCTAAATTTTTTTTAGTAACCTTACAAATTTTTTTTAGAGTGTTCATAGCATATTATTTATAGCAATACACAGTAACAAGCACAACTCTTTAGCAACCTAGTCACAAAGGCATATTTTTTAACGGAATTATAGCCGTTAGTGCCACAATACAATGTTACAAGTTGTAAGAATGAACTGAAAAAAAGAGTGATATCCCCATAAAAAACACTCCGTGTAAAAATACCAGCCAAGTCTCTTACACTAAAAAAAAACAGAAGAAATCTAAAAATTCGGCACTGAAAAGTAGTGATATCAAAAAAATGGCCAAGTCAAAACTATTCAAAAAATACTTGGCGCATCGTTTTTTTAGAGGATTATAGATATATTTTATGTATATATGTGTATATTTGATTTCCATCCTACTTCTATACTATTTATATGTACGATGCGCCAAGCATTTTTTGAATAGTTTTGACTTGGCCATTTTTTTGATATCACTACTTTTCAGTGCTGAATTTTTAGATTTCTTCTGTTTTTTTAGAGTAAGAGACTTGGCTGGTATTTTTACACGGAGTGTTTTTTATGGGGATCTAGTGGAGCGGTCGCTCCACCCAGCCAAGTCGTACCGTACACTCACACTCACTCAACATACCGTAAATGCCTAATAAACTGAGGAGCAGACCAACCACTTTTACTGTAAGCAACAACATGGCATTTTCGGCCTACTGGATCATAAAATTGGAAAATCTCACATTGTTGTGAAATATCTTAATTTCGAGCTATGGCCCACCCCACTCCATATACTAAATTTGGGAACAATAGGTTATGCCATTTGCGTGCTAGAGGGCCGTGAAAACAGTGAAATTACACCCCTTTTAAAACCTATCTGATGATGATGATAATGATCAGGAAACACCGCTATCACCGCCACAGCCTAAACGGCTTAGCCGATCGATCTGATATCGATCCGAGATCTGATCGATCTCGATAGTTCTTCATTTTCATGACGTCATTTCCGGTTTTGGTAATAGTACATCTCTACTTTAACTATTGATATTCCATATAGACGACCGTCTGAATCATTTGGCGCTAGTTTCATTCCGATCGGTTGAGCCGTTTTCGAGATATGACGTCACTTCCGGTTTCAAAATGGCGACTACCGGATGGTTTTATAAAAAGGCACCTCAGACGCCAAAAGTGCACATGTGGTAAAAATTTCAGATCGATCGGCTAAGCCGTTTAGGCTGTGGCGGTGATAGCGGTGTTTCCTGATATCATTATCATTATCATCAGATAGGTTTTAAAAGGGGTGTAATTTCACTGTTTTCACGGCCCTCTAGCACGCAAATGGCATAACCTATTGTTCCCAAATTTAGTATATGGAGTAGGGTGGGCCATAGCTCGAAATTAAGATATTTCACAACAATGTGAGATTTTCCAATTTTATGATCCAGTAGGCCGAAAATGCCATGTTGTTGCTTACAGTAAAAGTGGTTGGTCTGCTCCTCAGTTTATTAGGCATTTACGGTAGTATGTTGAGTGAGTGTGAGTGTACGGTACGACTTGGCTGGGTGGAGCGACCGCTCCACTAGATTCAGAAGGCTTATAATGATACATAACATTTATAGAAATACATTCTAGGTGGCAGTTATTTCAGTCGCCATTTTGAAAACCGGAAGTGATACCATATCTCGAAAACGGCTGGACTGATTGGAACGAAGCTTTCGCAATTCTTCATGGAATATCACTTTAAGCTTAGGTATATTGAGCACCAAACACAATTTTTCGTATTAACCAATTCGGAAATGGCGTATTTTTTAAAAGTATTTAGTCATTGTTGATCCGATGTGTGTTACAAGTTGTGTAAATAAACTAAAAAAATAAGTGATATCCCCATAAAAAAACACTCCGTGTAAAAATACCAGCCAAGTCTCTTCAACTATAAAAAAATAGAAGAAATCTAAAAATTCAGCACTGAAAAGTAGTGATATCAAAAAATGAGCCAAGTCAAAACTTAATTTTAAAAACCAAAATATACTTGGCGCATCGTTTTTAAGGGCATTATAGGTATATTATATATATTTAGGTACATTTGATTTTTGGCATATGCTTCTATACTATTTATATACACGATGCGCCAAGTATATTTTGGTTTTTAAAATTAAGTTTTGACTTGGCTCATTTTTTGATATCACTACTTTTCAGTGCTGAATTTTTAGATTTCTTCTATTTTTTTATAGTTGAAGAGACTTGGCTGGTATTTTTACACGGAGTGTTTTTTTATGGGGATATTTATTTTCTATAAGCATCCTGAAGTTTCCTTATTGGCATGTTGAACGCACAAGTCATAATGATCAATGTTAAAAGATAGCCAAGTTCCTAAGGGATGTTACATAGTTATCGAGATGAAGCGTGAAACTGAAGCCCAAGGAAGCGTCAAGAAGTTCATTAGTCTCTGCCACTTACATGAAGCGCCGCAGCAAGTTGTCTCGTCACTGCCAGGTGAATGTTGATGCAACGAGGAAGAGGTTTGTGGCGGCAAGCCTCTGCCTTATCACAGCTCTATAATGAGACCTCATGGCTTCCGGGCGGAGTAGGTCAGTGGGTAGCGCGCTGGACTCGTGTCATGTCGGGAGACCTGGCTCTATCAGCGATACTACAGTTCAGTTCAGTTCAGTTCAGTTTTATTTCCAGAATTCATCAATACATTTGAAAGAGGTACAGTGAAAGGACTCCTCTGGTTGACACCATTTAGTGGAGTATGTGGAAAGGTTACTTGAACTAAATCTAGTAACCTAGTATATAAGTAATAGCATTGAAATGAAGACAAATTAATATCTAGGTATATGCTACAATTATATTATACATTTAGGTAATTAATCTAGGTAATTTTTTTAACAATAAAAACAAAGCTTTTGTTTCATTATCTTCTTTATCAATAGGTCTATTTTATTTGCATATTGCAAAAGGTTAACCGCCAGGTGATAAATCTCAATAAATCAATAATCAATGATCGCTCAATAACTCTGATTGACTGAATGTTATAGCGTTTTCCACTGACTGCACTGGTGCTGCACTGGGTTGCACTGAGCGGGTGTTGTTTTCCACTGACCGCACTGGTGCTGCACTGGGTTGCACTGAGCGCGGGTGTTGTTTTCCACTGACCGCACTGGTGCTGCACTGGTGCTGCACTGAGAGCGGGTGTTGTTTTCCACTGGGAAATCCAGTGTGCACTGGAGTGGTTTTTGCGTTTTCCACTGGCAAAGTTGCACGCTCTGAGGGCACATTTCTTGCTCTGAGAAAATTCTCAGGGCAATCGAGTGCTCTCGAATATTCCAAGATGGATGCTTGAAAATAAGTTGCTGTTTATAACCTATTTGAATCTTCAAATAACAGTGATAGTTTAATTGATCAACAATGGATGATCTAAAACGAATTCTATGAAATGCATTGCTATTTTTAGGTTATGTTAGCACTGGAAAAATCATTGTTTTCCACTGGGGTTGCTTTTTTTGCCGCACTAGTGCAGAGCATGACGTCACAGAGCAATTCTTTGCTCTCATTCAGTGCATGCCAGAGGAAAACGCTATTAGATCGCACCATCATAAGTGAGTCCAAGCGATCTCCTTGTCTCACTCTAGCAGGGGACGTCACGTTACGTTACCTCACTCAGGTGTTACGGAACATAACCAGCAGTCATTCAAAATAGTTCACCGATTATTTTTTATTTGGCCAAGTGTACTTTGGTAACGAGCTATTTATTGAGTTCAATAATGAGACCACGTGATCGCAATCAACAAGTAGAAAGCCCGTATAAATGTCAATCAGATCAGTTAATTTGATTCGCATTCACCTGCACTTCTATCACATGTCGGACGTGATTGGTTGTCGCTGTCACGTGACCTGGTGACGTCATCACATGCAGCTTCATTAGAGATCGCGCTGCTAATGTAGCCAATAGGAACAAGATAAAGCCGAGTCTTACACATGATTCAATGCTTTTGTTTGAAGTCAAAAAGAGTCTTGTTGAATTCTCTTATACAACGCGGTCCAGAAGGCTAAAGCCTGAATTACACGGTTCAAGTTTCCTTGAAGGGGTTGAATTCAACCCTTGATTTCAAGGAAACTTAAAAGGGAATTTAAACGATTTAATGTTTATTGTTGATTGAAGTTGCAGTGAAATTAACAATTGGTGGAAGTATTTCAAGACTTAAAATAAAAAAAGACATGTTCTAATTGAAAAGGCTCAGGAGATGTCTCGAATTCAATACTGGAAACGTGTCAAATGCTTCAATGTTTTCATTTAGACGATTCAAGTCTTGAAATCAACCCCCTTGAAAGGATTGAATTCAAGGAAACTTGAATCGTGTAATTCAGCCTTATAACGGATGCTGAACACATTGACGAAGAGATGGAGTTCTTACATGACACTTTCTTGATGAATGGGTACAGTGAGAGAGACATTCACAAATGTTCTGATGGAATAAGACTTCTCCCACCATGGAATATGAACCGTTTGGATGTATACGATATCGATACATGAAGGAATGTGCACAATTACAATCATCGAATGGAGTGTACGAAATCCCCTGTGAGTGTGAAAAAGTATACATAGGCGAGACAGGAAGGAAAGTTGCAGTCAGATTTAAAGAACATATGAGCCACGTATACGTCTGGGAAGAGAAGCATTGAAGGTGAATATGACTTGGCTGATTGGGATGTAAAGAGACACAAGCGACTCTCGACGGGGACCGATCATGCTCTGGAAAACAACCACAATTATCACTTCGATAATACTAGATTTTTGGCAAAGGGTTTGATTGACTGGCCCCGTATGGTCCGGGAGGCTATAGAATTGCAATAATTTCAACAGAGATGCTAATGCAAGCTTTGGTCTTAGCCGTACCTGGGACCCTTAAATGATTTTTTACGACAACGGGGAAAGAAAAATCTGAAGAAATGCAATCCGAAGAAGATGCAACAGAAGATGAAGTGGAAAATCAGGTTTCAACTGGATTTTCGGACTCGTTTTGATGCAAGGCAGTTGTGAAGACGGTTTGTTCCGTTTATTGCTTTTTTTATGCAAGTCTGATAAATTATTGTCCTGTAGAAGATTTTAAATGAAAAATCAAAACTGTTGACAAAAATAATATATTATAAAATAAAAAAAACGAAATTTCCAACAGTTTAACATAATAACATTCAACGCAATTGTTTATCAGCTATCTCGTGATGCAATGTGCAGGGTCAAGGTCATCTGGCGCAATGACTTGTTGCTCCTCGCACAGTGTTCATTGTGCGTCCATCAGAGCGCTGTCGAGACAAACAAGTCGTGCACACCACGTGGTCATTCAACAGGTTAGTGCAGGTTGATTCAGGATTATCATTAATGAGAGTACTAGAGTGCCACGCCCACTAGGCACTTCCGGAGGAAATTTCAAAACCCTCTTATGGAAAATAACATGGGGACTTACTTTGATTGCTGGTCATTTGTAAACGAAACAGAGTTAAGAAAATCCCAATACACCACCATTAACTTCAATCGTTCATTTATAATGTTATGTCGACACATCTCTTTAAATATATACTAAATTTAAACTGTTACAAGAGTAACAGCACACTACACAGGGTATGACGTCACGAAAGTGTACACCGGTGCAAGATGTAATTTCAATGAACTGTCAGTCTACATTTCAACAGTTCATTACATCTCGTTTTATGGTATCTTGCAATTAAAATAACTATAATATGAACTTGATTCAGTGTATAAACTCGAGCAGCACAGAAATACTTCAGTTTTGTTTACTTTTGATCAACAATCGAAAATTGACGTGCAAGGTCTGGCATCATTGTTGAAAATTGTTTCATTTGTTTTTCATTGTTGTAAAGTCGCAGTTGCCAACTCGCTTCCCAGGACATCGCGCTGCGTCGTGTTACAATATATTATTAATGTAGATTGCAACGTCGCACTTTGGAGCTGTTTAATAACTTAAACAGATTAACAATGGTATATATTTGAAGAGATGTGTTGACATAACATTATAAATGAAAGATTGAAGAACATGGTTGTGTATTGGGACTTTCTTAACTCTGTTTCGTTTACAAATGACCAGCAATCAAAGTAAGTCCCCATGTTATTTTCCATTAGAGGGTTTTGAAATTTCCTCCGGAAGTGCCTAGTGGGCGTACCCTCTTTTTCTTCCTGTTTCTTTTAAACTTGAACCGTTAGACCGAACTTTGTGGTCATCGGGACCAACATTTTAGGTGTTTTTGTCCATTTTCAAACTAATCTGTCGTTACTTCAAAAGTTATTGACATTTCATCGGCATTTTATTCGTGTTTGGAAACAATAGTAAAATTTCTTTGAGGAAATTTCGTGTTTTATCACTGCTTTTTTTACTTATTTCGTTTCGGCTCTTTCCAAGGTCTGTGTAGAGCAGAAACTTGATAACGCATAATGAATATTCGCACGCAAAATGAAGGCTTGCTCATCAACGCGTTACGCAGAGCGTTTTCATACTTATCTCATTATTTATATTGCATTGTTCTGTAGAATAGGTACTCGAGCTTTTACAAAACTTTGCCAACTGACTTATCTTTCAGCCAACAACTTGACTTGACTGCAAGTATTCGAAACGTAATTCGAATACTTGCAGTATGATATCCAGTTCTTTTCATCGGGTGTTCTTTCGATAGCTTTGGATTTTCATGAAGTGAAACTTTCATGACGTCACTTCAACAATAACGCCAAATCAAAAACGAATATGTGAATGAAAACGGGAAACGGTAAAGTTCGTAGTTAAAGTGAATAGGCGAATATGAATATTCGCATAATATTCGCGGTATTATGAATATTCGCATAATATTCGCGTTATTATGAATATTACCATCAACGCAGACAAATACGGAGATCTATTTGTTTTTTGTTTATTTACTTGGTATGTTCATATTTGTTAGTTCTCTTTGAGTACATTATAAATGTCATGAAGCGATGCAGTATTTTATTCAACACGATGTGCCTGATAACATCTAACCGATGGCTCAACCTGTTGCATCCCAACAGCATCATCACAGCATGTCGTGGCTGTTGGAGCTGGCCGCTGTCCTCGCCACCCTCTTCGCCGGCGTCTACATCCTCGTGCGGCGTCGCTTCACCTACTGGCAGCGTCGCGGTGTCCCGCATCTGCCGCCGTCCTTCCCATTCGGCAACCTGACCGCCGTGTTCCTGCGGCGGCGCACCATGGGCGAGCTGTACGCGGACATCTACCAGCGCCTCGCCGGACATCGCCTCGTCGGCGTCTACAACCTCGCCGTGCCCAGTCTCATGGTGCGCGACCCCGAGCTCGTCAAGAACATCCTCGTCAAGGACTTCGCGCACTTCCACGACCACGGCACGTACTACGACGAGAAGAGCGACCCTCTCTCCGCGCACCTGTTCTCGTTGGAGGGCACCAAGTGGAAGCATCTGCGATACAAGATGGCGCCGACGTTCACGTCCGGCAAGATGAAGATGATGTTCCCGACGGTGGTGCAGTGCGGCGAGGAGTTGCAGAAGCACTTGCTGGAGGCGGCGGAGCAGAGGGCGACCATTGAGGTACGTCAGAGGTACAAGGACAAGATGAAGATGATGTTCCCGACGGTGGTGCAGTGCGGCGAGGAGTTGCAGAAGCACTTGCTGGAGGCGGCGGAGCAGAGGGTGACCATTGAGGTACGTCAGAGGTACAAGGACAAGGTGGAGATGATGTTCCCGACGGTGGTGCAGTGCGGCGAGGAGTTGCAGAAGCACTTGCTGGAGGCGGCGGAGCAGAGGGCGACCATTGAGGTACGTCAGAGGTACAAGGACAAGATGGAGATGATGTTCCCGACGGTGGTGCAGTGCGGCGAGGAGTTGCAGAAGCACTTGCTGGAGGCGGCGGAGCAGAGGGCGACCATTGAGGTACGTCAGAGGTACAAGGACAAGATGGAGATGATGTTCCCGACGGTGGTGCAGTGCGGCGAGGAGTTGCAGAAGCACTTGCTGGAGGCGGCGGAGCAGAGGGCGACCATTGAGGTACGTCAGAGGTACAAGGACAAGATGGAGATGATGTTCCCGACGGTGGTGCAGTGCGGCGAGGAGTTGCAGAAGCACTTGCTGGAGGCGGCGGAGCAGAGGGCGACCATTGAGGTACGTCAGAGGTACAAGGACAAGATGGAGATGATGTTCCCGACGGTGGTGCAGTGCGGCGAGGAGTTGCAGAAGCACTTGCTGGAGGCGGCGGAGCAGAGGGCGACCATTGAGGTACGTCAGAGGTACAAGGACAAGATGGAGATGATGTTCCCGACGGTGGTGCAGTGCGGCGAGGAGTTGCAGAAGCACTTGCTGGAGGCGGCGGAGCAGAGGGCGACCATTGAGGTACGTCAGAGGTACAAGGACAAGATGGAGATGATGTTCCCGACGGTGGTGCAGTGCGGCGAGGAGTTGCAGAAGCACTTGCTGGAGGCGGCGGAGCAGAGGGCGACCATTGAGGTACGTCAGAGGTACAAGGACAAGATGGAGATGATGATCCCGACGGTGGTGCAGTGCGGCGAGGAGTTGCAGAAGCACTTGCTGGAGGCGGCGGAGCAGAGGGCGACCATTGAGGTACGTCAGAGGTACAAGGACAAGATGGAGATGATGTTCCCGACGGTGGTGCAGTGCGGCGAGGAGTTGCAGAAGCACTTGCTGGAGGCGGCGGAGCAGAGGGCGGCCATTGAGGTACGTCAGAGGTACAAGGACAAGATGGAGATGATGTTCCCGACGGTGGTGCAGTGCGGCGAGGAGTTGCAGAAGCACTTGCTGGAGGCGGCGGAGCAGAGGGCGACCATTGAGGTACGTCAGAGGTACAAGGACAAGGTGGAGATGATGTTCCCGACGGTGGTGCAGTGCGGCGAGGAGTTGCAGAAGCACTTGCTGGAGGCGGCGGAGCAGAGGGCGGCCATTGAGGTACGTCAGAGGTACAAGGACAAGATGGAGATGATGTTCCCGACGGTGGTGCAGTGCGGCGAGGAGTTGCAGAAGCACTTGCTGGAGGCGGCGGAGCAGAGGGCGGCCATTGAGGTACGTCAGAGGTACAAGGACCGATGTCCATTCCCTCGACTTTGCGTTGGAATTATGTAATCAAGCTCAGCTGCAATATGACTGAAGTCCCCCAATACAGGTATTTTGAAATATTCTCCCATAAAATAGCTTCTTTCACAATTACAAAAAAATTGTACGAAGGCAGATTTAAAGTTTGTTTAAGTTCGCCACAAGAATAATTGCAATTGACTTCGGGCCTTTACCTCTATGGTACAAATTTGTTATATAAAGAGGTTAAGTGTGAAAACAAAATTTATGGAGGGCAAGAAGAAATTGTGCTATACACCTCCGCTTTTGAAATTGCAGCTGTCTAATTGAAGTTCTTGAAGCGATGCAGATCAAGAGAATGAAGCGCTCTTTCGTTGACTATATCTTCAAAATAATGTATCTCCCAAAAGTTATGATGAGGTTTTCAAATATTCAAATTTGAAGGTTTTGAAACTCAGCTTTTATTAATAATTTACCATTACTCATAGCGTTGAGGCCAGTTTAAAAATCTGTAAAGAACGCACGAACAAGAGTAATTCATTGACAACTTCGTCAGTTCAATATACTCAGTTACTCTATCGCCAACGACAAGGTAACAATCCCAGTGTTGTACTGGTGTAAGTCTTCACTGGCGATCCTTCCCATTACATTCCGTCCATTGCGCATCGGAACACATAGATAGTCCGTCAACTGTGTTGTGTGGAATACCATATCGTTCTATAGAAGAGAGTTTATTGGTTGTTGCAACTAAATTGGAACTTCAATAAATTATTTTGGGAAATTTCAATTAGTATTTTATTCTCAGAAACTGTCGTTTGGTTAGACATAGGAAGATCTCATCACCACCAATTGTTCCAACAAGAAAGCTTATTTACTGGAATATTTCAGGGAATCTGTGAGTAAATATCCAACCCATTGTATCCACGTACTACTTCAATAACAGCGCTTTTGAAACATTATGAAGAATGTTCTCATTAAATTTAACGCTTTGTGAAAGATCTATTTCCCAGCAGGAAACTTGAAACTTCTTTGCGCGTCATATTCCCGTTACATTTGTCTTTTCAGGATTTAATTATGTTTTTTAAATTGTGGTTTGACAATTTTTTGTATGTAAAATCAGTGGTGTAGTCGAGAGAAAACGCCTATAAATACGTAACGGGCGTGCGCCTTATATTTGACATAAATCATGTTTAAAATATTCCCATTAAAGCTTTGGCATAAAGTTGTCGTTTGGTACAGAAAATCGCATATTCTATTGATGTGAAGATAACTTTTCATTTGATACATTTGAATTGTATTTGAAGAATGAAATATCTAACTTTAAGAACAATCCAAAGAAATTTCTGTAAAATTAAAGAAATAGAGAGTACTCGGGACTTCAATTACGTACAAAAAGTATATCAGGTAAAATTCGCAAAGGCGAATGACCTTGTGAAAAGTTTTCTTCTAATTTTCCTTCGCATGTAATTTGTGAGTGTTTTTCCCCTTGAGATTTGTCAGGACTGAGTAAAATGCAGTGTTGTTGGTCAGGTGAAGGAACTCCTCTCGAAGTACAGCACTGACGTCATCGCCACCTGCGCGTTCGGGATCCAGACCAACAGTCTGCGCAACCCGGACTGCGAGTTCCGTCTGATGGGACGCAAGATCTTCAGCAACTCCCTGCTGGGCACGCTGCGTGACGTCACCACCTTCCTGGCGCCGAGCGTCGCCGCCCTCCTCAAGATCCCCAGCGTGCCGCACGACGTGGCCGCCTTCTTCCGCGGCGTCGTCAAGGAGACCGTCAGCTATCGCGAGCACAACGGCGTCGTGCGCAACGACTTCATGCAGCTGCTCATCAATATCAAGAACAAGAAGCCAGTGACGGAGGTAAAGTGTACCAACATCTCCAAAACGAAAAACTTAAAGGATAAAAACGGTGTTTTCGGTTTTCCCTGAAAAATTGGATTTTGGGAAGAATTATTGATTTTTGAATAATACTTGAAAAATCAATAATACTTTGAATAATATTATTTAAATTGTTGAGTTTTTCGCTATAACTATGAATAATATACAGCGTAGATATTTTAATTTTGCTCCCCGCACTCATCTTATTAACATATCAACAAGTGGAGTAAATATCCTCCCATCATATAATTAGATGAAACAAAAATTAAGAATGAGTAAAATAAATAATAACATCGTCATGTTATTCATTTTTATTAAATTAATGCCGACAATATCGATACTCAATTTCTTGGCAAAATCCCAGTTCTATCGATTGTTTTGAGTAAAATAAAAATTTTCAATTTTACCCTCAAAAACGATTTTTCCAACCACGGGGAAATAGTTGAGAAAAGAACAGATTTCTTTCGAAAAAAGTGTTTAAAGTTTCAACGCACTTGAAATCCCCAGCCGGAGGACGACGTGAACCTGGACTCTGACAACTACTACGACCTCCACGGGATGAACGACGACGAGGTGGCAGCGCAGGCGTTCATCTTCCTGTTCGGGGGTCTGGAGACGTCGGCGACGACCCTGAGCTTCGTGCTGTACGAGCTGGCTCTGAACCCGGGCGTCCAGGATCGCCTCCGGGACGAGGTCGACGCGGTCCTCGCCGACCACGGGGGATGTTTCACGTACGAGGCCATGATGGACATGACGTACCTCGACAGAGTCCTCGCAGGTAATAAACCAGTCACACAGCATTACATGAGCGCCAGGAGCGCCTCCGGGACGAGGTCGACGCGGTCCTCGCCGACCACGGGGGATGTTTCACGTACGAGGCCATGATGGACATGGCGTACCTCGACAGAGTCCTCGCAGGTAATAAACCAGTCACACAGCATTACATGAGCGCCAGGAGCGCCTCCGGGACGAGGTCGACGCGGTCCTCGCCGACCACGGGGGATGTTTCACGTACGAGGCCATGATGGACATGGCGTACCTCGACAGAGTCCTCGCAGGTAATAAACCAGTCACACAGCTTTACATGATTGAGCGAGCGTCTCCATTCGCCATTTAGGACACTTTCCTTTCTCTGTACTTACTTTTTTTTGTTTCCCGACGCTACAGGCAACATTTTTTTTCCCGACAGAGCTGAATTTTTCGCACACACTAGGTTTGTTCGTCGGGGTGTTCTAGCCTGCTCGGAGCAGGCGGGAGTACGTCACTGAATATGTTAGGTGCATGAATTACGAATCAAAACTCGACGGATAGGTATAAGTAAACTTTTCCGTGACGACTTCCGGTGTGTTCCGAACAGGTTAGAACACCCCGACGAACAGACCTAGTAATATCATTCGAACTTAGTCATGGCATTATTTTTAATCGCTGCCTTCTGATTGGTTATAATTTTAAAAAAAATCTGATTCTTCGAAAATCAAAATGGTCAGATCAACTTAAAATTTTGCATAGCAATTAAAACTATTATTTTCTCTTATTTTACAAATTTTCAGCCCAATCGGTCAAGAAAGTATATACTGATATATTTTTAACTCTTTGAAATATATTGTCAGAATAGGAATCCTGCTCGTGACGTCACAGTGGTAGAAAAATGGAGGATGCTCTGGTAGGGGAAATGTGTCAAAAGCTATAAATAATAGCTATAAATCATGTTTCTCAGATGAATATTTAACTTGAATATGTGTATGGATAAATATTGCGTATTATTATTAACTTGTACTTACTTAAATATCTTTCTTTCACCAGTAATCACTCTAAATATGAGATTTGGATTGCCGCTGTCAGATTTGTTATTCCCTATACTTTTATGCAGGTTGCTATGGCAACCTTTTCTCACGCAGGATGCCTATTGCTATGGGTATCGAAATGAATGGGAATTATTCCAAAGCAACTTGGATCTAATTTCATTTATTTAACCCGAGTGTATAGATGGATTATCAGTTTTAATTAAAAGCAGGTACTTTTATGTTGATTGAGGGTAACATATTTTAATTCAATATGGATATTATATGTTTCTGTGCGTTCCAAAATTTCGGTTCGAGATGTTGCGCTTTCGTGTGCTCGCTCATCAACGCGTTACACCGAGCGTTTTCATAATGAAAAGATACAGAATTGCTGTTAGGAATTAGGAATACTATTACAAATACGGTTAGGAATATTACCGCTACTTGTGCCGGTCACTATCGGTAGGAAGGGCATATTTCCGGGGATGCAAATAAACTTGACCTATGAGAAATGAACTATCCCTGTGGTATGATCGCTGATTGTGTGCAGAGTTGATTTACCTGTGTGATCATGGAATGATTGCCACTGAATACCTCGGGCCTGAGCGGAGAGGAACGTAAACCTCACATAACACCAGTTGATTTACCTGTGTGATCATGGAATGATTGCCACTGAATACCTCGGGCCTGAGCGGAGAGGAACGTAAACCTCACATAACACCAGTTGATTTACCTGTGTGATCATGGAATGATTGCCACTGAATACCTCGGGCCTGAGCGGAGAGGAACGTAAACCTCACATAACACCAGTTGATTTACCTGTGTGATCATGGAATGATTGCCACTGAATACCTCGGGCCTGAGCGGAGAGGAACGTAAACCTCACATAACACCAGTTGATTTACCTGTGTGATCATGGAATGATTGCCACTGAATACCTCGGGCCTGAGCGGAGAGGAACGTAAACCTCACATAACACCAGTTGATTTACCTGTGTGATCATGGAATGATTGCCACTGAATACCTCGGACCTGAGCGGAGAGGAACGTAAACCTCACATAACACCAGTTGATTTACCTGTGTGATCATGGAATGATTGCCACTGAATACCTCGGGCCTGAGCGGAGAGGAACGTAAACCTCACATAACACCAGTTGATTTACCTGTGTGATCATGGAATGATTGCCACTGAATACCTCGGGCCTGACCGGAGAGGAACGTAAACCTCACATAACACCAGTTGATTTACCTGTGTGATCAATAAATGATTGCCACTGAATACCTCGGGCCTGAGCGGAGAGGAACTTTAACCTCACATAACACCAGTTGATTTACCTGTGTGATCATGGAATGATTGCCACTGAATACCTCGGGCCTGAGCGGAGAGGAACGTAAACCTCACATAACACCAGTTGATTTACCTGTGTGATCATGGAATGATTGCCACTGAATACCTCGGGCCTGAGCGGAGAGGAACGTAAACCTCACATAACACCAGTTGATTTACCTGTGTGATCATGGAATGATTGCCACTGAATACCTCGGGCCTGAGCGGAGAGGAACGTAAACCTCACATAACACCAGTTGATTTACCTGTGTGATCATGGAATGATTGCCACTGAATACCTCGGGCCTGAGCGGAGAGGAACGTAAACCTCACATAACACCAGTTGATTTACCTGTGTGATCATGGAATGACTGCCACTGAATACCTCGGGCCTGAGCGGAGAGGAACGTAAACCTCACATAACACCAGTTGATTTACCTGTGTGATCATGGAATGATTGCCACTGAATACCTCGGGCCTGAGCGGAGAGGAACGTAAACCTCACATAACACCAGTTGATTTACCTGTGTGATCATGGAATGATTGCCACTGAATACCTCGGGCCTGAGCGGAGAGGAACGTAAACCTCACATAACACCAGTTGATTTACCTGTGTGATCATGGAATGATTGCCACTGAATACCTCGGGCCTGAGCGGAGAGGAACGTAAACCTTACATAACACCAGTTGATTTACCTGTGTGATCATGGAATGATTGCCACTAAATACCTCGGGCCTGAGCGGAGAGGAACGTAAACCTCACATAACACCAGTTGATTTACCTGTGTGATCATGGAATGATTGCCACTGAATACCTCGGGCCTGAGCGGAGAGGAACGTAAACCTCACATAACACCAGTTGATTTACCTGTGTGATCATGGAATGATTGCCACTGAATACCCCGGGCCTGAGCGGAGAGGAACGTAAACCTCACATAACACCAGTTGATTTACCTGTGTGATCATAGAATGATTGCCACTGAATACCTCGGGCCTGAGCGGAGAGGAACGTAAACCTCACATAACACCAGTTGATTTACCTGTGTGATCATGGAATGATTGCCACTGAATACCTCGGGCCTGAGCGGAGAGGAACGTAAGCCTCACATAACACCAGTTGATTTACCTGTGTGATCATGGAATGATTGCCACTGAATACCTCGGGCCTGAGCGGAGAGGAACGTAAACCTCACATAACACCAGTTGATTTACCTGTGTGATCATGGAATGATTGCCACTGAATACCTCGGGCCTGAGCGGAGAGGAACGTAAACCTTACATAACACCAGTTGATTTACCTGTGTGATCATGGAATGATTGCCACTGAATACCTCGGGCCTGAGCGGAGAGGAACGTAAACCTCACATAACACCAGTTGATTTACCTGTGTGATCATGGAATGATTGCCACTGAATACCTCGGGCCTGAGCGGAGAGGAACGTAAACCTCACATAACACCAGTTGATTTACCTGTGTGATCATGGAATGATTG
Organism: Leuctra nigra; assembly: GCA_934045905.1. Taxonomy (NCBI): domain Eukaryota; kingdom Metazoa; phylum Arthropoda; class Insecta; order Plecoptera; family Leuctridae; genus Leuctra; species Leuctra nigra. The sequence continues at coordinate 63,080,574 of OW203761.1, read as the reverse complement.
CCACTGAATACCTCGGGCCTGAGCGGAGAGGAACGTAAACCTCACATAACACCAGTTGATTTACCTGTGTGATCATGGAATGATTGCCACTGAATACCTCGGGCCTGAGCGGAGAGGAACGTAAACCTCACATAACACCAGTTGATTTACCTGTGTGATCATGGAATGATTGCCACTGAATACCTCGGGCCTGAGCGGAGAGGAACGTAAACCTCACATAACACCAGTTGATTTACCTGTGTGATCATGGAATGATTGCCACTGAATACCTCGGGCCTGAGCGGAGAGGAACGTAAACCTCACATAACACCAGTTGATTTACCTGTGTGATCATGGAATGATTGCCACTGAATACCTCGGGCCTGAGCGGAGAGGAACGTAAACCTCACATAACACCAGTTGATTTACCTGTGTGATCATGGAATGATTGCCACTGAATACCTCGGGCCTGAGCGGAGAGGAACGTAAACCTCACATAACACCAGTTGATTTACCTGTGTGATCATGGAATGATTGCCACTGAATACCTCGGGCCTGAGCGGAGAGGAACGTAAACCTCACATAACACCAGTTGATTTACCTGTGTGATCATGGAATGATTGCCACTAAATACCTCGGGCCTGAGCGGAGAGGAACGTAAACCTTACATAACACCAGTTGATTTACCTGTGTGATCATGGAATGATTGCCACTGAATACCTCGGGCCTGAGCGGAGAGGAACGTAAACCTTACATAACACCAGTTGATTTACCTGTGTGATCATGGAATGATTGCCACTGAATACCTCGGGCCTGAGCGGAGAGGAACGTAAACCTCACATAACACCAGTTGATTTACCTGTGTGATCATGGAATGATTGCCACTGAATACCTCGGGCCTGAGCGGAGAGGAACGTAAACCTCACATAACACCAGTTGATTTACCTGTGTGATCATGGAATGATTGCCACTGAATACCTCGGGCCTGAGCGGAGAGGAACGTAAACCTCACATAACACCAGTTGATTTACCTGTGTGATCATGGAATGATTGCCACTGAATACCTCGGGCCTGAGCGGAGAGGAACGTAAACCTCACATAACACCAGTTGATTTACCTGTGTGATCATGGAATGATTGCCACTGAATACCTCGGGCCTGAGCGGAGAGGAACGTAAACCTCACATAACACCAGTTGATTTACCTGTGTGATCATGGAATGATTGCCACTGAATACCTCGGGCCTGAGCGGAGAGGAACGTAAACCTTACATAACACCAGTTGATTTACCTGTGTGATCATGGAATGATTGCCACTGAATACCTCGGGCCTGAGCGGAGAGGAACGTAAACCTTACATAACACCAGTTGATTTACCTGTGTGATCATGGAATGATTGCCACTGAATACCTCGGGCCTGAGCGGAGAGGAACGTAAACCTCACATAACACCAGTTGATTTACCTGTGTGATCATGGAATGATTGCCACTGAATACCTCGGGCCTGAGCGGAGAGGAACGTAAACCTCACATAACACCAGTTGATTTACCTGTGTGATCATGGAATGATTGCCACTGAATACCTCGGGCCTGAGCGGAGAGGAACGTAAACCTCACATAACACCAGTTGATTTACCTGTGTGATCATGGAATGATTGCCACTAAATACCTCGGGCCTGAGCGGAGAGGAACGTAAACCTCACATAACACCAGACCTTACATTTACATATGTTATACGAGCGTTTATTTGCTAGCGAGAGGAATTCTGTGCACTCGCGTTCGTGGAAACTTCACTTTATATGATATCAAGGTAATAAATAAATAGAAATGCACATAGCTGCCTCACTTTGGATGAATAATAGAGAGAAATTAATTACAAAGGGTGAGGATTGTGTGTTACTTATTTTATAAATCGGATCCACAAAGAGAGGTTCTACAGAATCCCAGAGATTTTGATTGAGATTTTGTTTAAAGTCTGGGTTAAATAAACAAAATCTCAATCAAAATCTCTGGGATTCTGTAGAATCTCTCTATGTGGATCCGTCCAGCAATCTTCAGGCCAAAATAAAAGCGATATTTTAACGGAAATTGTATAACGTTATAATCGATAATATTGTAAATGAAATCAGAGCTGCTATATTTATGGCGTTACAGAACTTGCAGTCCTACTGCCGCATCAACAACTCTATTCTTTTTGACGATGCGCCATTATATAGGATGTGAAGTTGATTGAGGATTCGTAACTATTGGGATTTCAAGCGAGTCATGCTGGTTTTAACGTCCCATCCCAAGGACGGTGTAACGCCCGTCGAGAGTCTGATAACAGGTGGAGGGAGGTCGTCACACTAACCTCCAAACACCCCAGTCTCTCTGGCCCAACGGCAGCAACCAGCAGGTCAGACGGAATGGTGACCCATCCAACTACAGCCCTCGCTCAATGTTGCTTAACCTCGGTGATCTGACGAGAACCGAGGTTTCCAATACACCAGCCCATGGGTAATCTATCAAGTGTTATTTCTCTTCTAGAGTCACTGCGCATGTATCCGCCCGCCTTCGCGCTGTTCCGCATTTGCACCACCGAGTACCACGTGCCTGACAGTGATGACGTCATAGAGCAAGGCACCTCCGTCATCATCCCAGTGCTGGGTCTTCATCTGGACCCGCAGTTCTTCCCGGACCCGCTCAAGTTCGACCCGCAGCGGTTCACAGAGGAGGCCAAGACCCAGAGACATCGGTACGCGTACCTGCCTTTTGGTGAGGGGCCCAGGATATGCATAGGTGAGTGAGACAGAGACATCGGTACGCGTACCTGCCCTTCGGTGAGGGGCCCAGGGGTGGGATTACATAAAATGATAACTTTCTTGTCACGGTGACAAGCTTCTCATCTCAATGTTATTCACGGCCTTATAGGGACTTGTCACCGTGATAAGTAAGTTAACATTTTATGTGATCGCACCCCAGGATATGCATAGGTGAGTGAGATCAAGTAAGCGGCAGGATCTTGATGCTTGATGACTTGGTTACAGGCTCACGGTTTGCGCTGATGTTGGCCAAGGTCGGCATCGCATCTCTCATCGCCAAGTATCAGCTGAACGTCTGCAAGAAGCGCACGGACATCCCGATCAAGTTAGCGGCAGGATCTTGATGCTTGATGACTTGGTTGCAGGCTCGCGGTTTGCGCTGATGTTGGCCAAGGTCGGCATCGCATCTCTCATCGCCAAGTATCAGCTGAACGTCTGCAAGAAGCGCACGGACATCCCGATCAAGTTAGCGGCAGGATCTTGATGCTTGATGACTTGGTTGCAGGCTCGCGGTTTGCGCTGATGTTGGCCAAGGTCGGCATCGCATCTCTCATCGCCAAGTATCAGCTGAACGTCTGCAAGAAGCGCACGGACATCCCGATCAAGTTAGCGGCAGGATCTTGATGCTTGATGACTTGGTTACAGGCTCGCGGTTTGCGCTGATGTTGGCCAAGGTCGGCATCGCATCTCTCATCGCCAAGTATCAGCTGAACGTCTGCAAGAAGCGCACGGACATCCCGATCAAGTTAGCGGCAGGATCTTGATGCTTGATGACTTGGTTGCAGGCTCACGGTTTGCGCTGATGTTGGCCAAGGTCGGCATCGCATCTCTCATCGCCAAGTATCAGCTGAACGTCTGCAAGAAGCGCACGGACATCCCGATCAAGTTAGCGGCAGGATCTTGATGCTTGATGACTTGGTTGCAGGCTCACGGTTTGCGCTGATATTGGCCAAGGTCGGCATCGCATCTCTCATCGCCAAGTATCAGCTGAACGTCTGCAAGAAGCGCACGGACATCCCGATCAAGTTAGCGGCAGGATCTTGATGCTTGATGACTTGGTTGCAGGCTCGTGGTTTGCGCTGATGTTGGCCAAGGTCGGCATCGCATCTCTCATCGCCAAGTATCAGCTGAACGTCTGCAAGAAGCGCACGGACATCCCGATCAAGTTAGCGGCAGGATCTTGATGCTTGATGACTTGGTTGCAGGCTCGTGGTTTGCGCTGATGTTGGCCAAGGTCGGCATCGCATCTCTCATCGCCAAGTATCAGCTGAACGTCTGCAAGAAGCGCACGGACATCCCGATCAAGTTAGCGGCAGGATCTTGATGCTTGATGACTTGGTTGCAGGCTCACGGTTTGCGCTGATGTTGGCCAAGGTCGGCATCGCATCTCTCATCGCCAAGTATCAGCTGAACGTCTGCAAGAAGCGCACGGACATCCCGATCAAGTTAGCGGCAGGATCTTGATGCTTGATGACTTGGTTGCAGGCTCACGGTTTGCGCTGATGTTGGCCAAGGTCGGCATCGCATCTCTCATCGCCAAGTATCAGCTGAACGTCTGCAAGAAGCGCACGGACATCCCGATCAAGTTAGCGGCAGGATCTTGATGCTTGATGACTTGGTTGCAGGCTCGTGGTTTGCGCTGATGTTGGCCAAAGTCGGCATCGCATCTCTCATCGCCAAGTATCAGCTGAACGTCTGCAAGAAGCGCACGGACATCCCGATCAAGTTAGCGGCAGGATCTTGATGCTTGATGACTTGGTTGCAGGCTCGCGGTTTGCGCTGATGTTGGCCAAGGTCGGCATCGCATCTCTCATCGCCAAGTATCAGCTGAACGTCTGCAAGAAGCGCACGGACATCCCGATCAAGTTAGCGGCAGGATCTTGATGCTTGATGACTTGGTTGCAGGCTCGTGGTTTGCGCTGATGTTGGCCAAGGTCGGCATCGCATCTCTCATCGCCAAGTATCAGCTGAACGTCTGCAAGAAGCGCACGGACATCCCGATCAAGTTAGCGGCAGGATCTTGATGCTTGATGACTTGGTTGCAGGCTCGTGGTTTGCGCTGATGTTGGCCAAGGTCGGCATCGCATCTCTCATCGCCAAGTATCAGCTGAACGTCTGCAAGAAGCGCACGGACATCCCGATCAAGTTAGCGGCAGGATCTTGATGCTTGATGACTTGGTTGCAGGCTCGCGGTTTGCGCTGATGTTGGCCAAGGTCGGCATCGCATCTCTCATCGCCAAGTATCAGCTGAACGTCTGCAAGAAGCGCACGGACATCCCGATCAAGTTAGCGGCAGGATCTTTATGCTTGATGACTTGGTTGCAGGCTCGCGGTTTGTGCTGATGTTGGCCAAGGTCGGCATCGCATCTCTCATCGCCAAGTATCAGCTGAACGTCTGCAAGAAGCGCACGGACATCCCGATCAAGTTAGCGGCAGGATCTTGATGCTTGATGACTTGGTTGCAGGCTCGCGGTTTGCGCTGATGTTGGCCAAGGTCGGCATCGCATCTCTCATCGCCAAGTATCAGCTGAACGTCTGCAAGAAGCGCACGGACATCCCGATCAAGTTAGCGGCAGGATCTTGATGCTTGATGACTTGGTTGCAGGCTCGCGGTTTGCGCTGATGTTGGCCAAGGTCGGCATCGCATCTCTCATCGCCAAGTATCAGCTGAACGTCTGCAAGAAGCGCACGGACATCCCGATCAAGTTAGCGGCAGGATCTTGATGCTTGATGACTTGGTTGCAGGCTCGCGGTTTGCGCTGATGTTGGCCAAGGTCGGCATCGCATCTCTCATCGCCAAGTATCAGCTGCACGTCTGCAAGAAGCGCACGGACATCCCGATCAAGTTGGACAGCAAGTCAGTGGTGTTGTCGCCGAAAGGAGGGATCCACTTGCAACTTGTCCACAGATCTTAGCAGCTCACCAGCACGGAAATGCAATGTTAATAGCCGGAAAATAATGCAATTTTTGAGGTTTTTGTAAAGATGTAATCGCACGCGGGACGCGATTGTTGTCTTAACAATGCGCGACAAACCTGCGATTTGACATCGTTGTGCCATCTACCATAATTTTCGGAAACCTCAAATAATAAAGTTCTCGATAATAAAAAAGTAATCTTTAACTTACTTCTTAATACCCTCTGTAGTTACTCTCCGGTACTTACTGAGTCGCTTGAAATTCACACAATTTATTTGAGTCGAGTTTATTTTTTCGCGATTGTCGCAATACAATCGCGCGTCTCTGAATTCGCTCATTTTCATTATTTTCCAATTAGAAACTTTTTGAGTCATTTGTGTGTCACGGGACCTCACTTAAAGCATAGAGGTAAGAATGCTTAAGGTGGCAGATCACTCGGGGCATAGTCTCAGATCTTCATACATTTTTGTGTACTTATTGATAATCACGCCATACACAATCCCTGAAAAAATGTAACACTCCTCTTGTCTAATTTCTGAGATAATTTGAGTTTTCTCCCCCATGTTATTTTATGGCAGCCAAGTAAAATCGTGTCATTTTTAAGCTAAAATGATGTTCTAATTATTTTGTACCGTCAGATTTTAACACAAAAACTTTTTTTCTGGTAGACATATGGACATACTACGAGGAAAAAATTGAAAACGATACCAACGTGTGCTATTGTAAAAGTTATACACCAAATTCAAAACGGTTTTCCTATACCTTCCATGTTAAAGTTTTGTTCTATCTCAAAATACATAAAATTGAAAACTCATTATTGGGCGGGAGGTGCAAACTACAGGACAATTAATGAGTATTTTATTTAAATATAGTTGAACTGTTGTAAAAGGTGTTTTGAAATGGTAATTTCATAATTAAATAAAAATGTGCTATATCGAGTGATCGCGCCAAGTTAAGACCTCCCTTCACCGAGAGACCAAGTCAAAATTTTTGATATCAGTGTAATATGAGCTCTTTACGAACATTCGTCATCTTGACAGTTTCGTGATAACATCGCCAGTCCAGCTCGAGATCGAGCGTCATGGAGGGGATCATGTTACCAGTTACGCTCATAAAATTGCTAGTGGAATGTCAACAACCTGTCATTGTAACTCACAGAATTCATTCATTCATATGCGATAGCAAGAACAGAGATATTTTCTACTACAAACCATTCTTACCCAAAGTAATTTCAACTTGTTAAATTATATTGGAAAATTTATTTCTAGGGAATTATACTAAAAGTAAAATTGATCTATGAAAGAAATAAGTACAGGTAAATATATTTACAAATTGCATCATGATTTATTACACCAAATGAATAAATTTTTTATGCAAGAAAACATTAAACATGAACACATTAAAAATACATGAAAATGGTTTTATTCAAGGAACATTCATAATATTGTAAAACGGCTAATAATTATGACCATATGACCATCGACTACCAAATTATCGTAACAGACGACAAGAAATAAGTGAATACACATTTTGTACTTGAGTAATAAATAAAATCATACTATATAGGGCAGATTTTCATTACCTTCATTAACATCCACAATGTTAAAATTATCCAACAAACGAATGAAATGATATTATGTGGAATGACGACGAAGAAAGTACCTAAACTATAATCGTTATTCAATAATTATCAATTGAAAAACACAGGTATCCTAGTCAAATCAGTCAAATAGTCGTATTGACACAAATATACAATTATAACTGTGCGACGGTTGATCCAGTTGTAAGTCAATTAAAATTTAATTGAAAATGAACTTCAAGTTATAATAATCTAGTGGAGCGGTCGCTCCACCCAGCCAAGTCGTACCGTACACTCACAGTCAATCAACACCACCGTAAATGCCTAATAAACTGAGGAGCAGACCAAACACTTTTACTGTAAGCAACAACATGGCATTTTCGGCCTACTGGATCTCAAAATTGGGAAATCTCACATTGTTAAGAAATATCTTAATTTAGAGCTATGGCTCACCTGACACCATATACCAATTTTGGGAACAGTAGGTTGTTCCATTTGCGAGCTAGAGGGCCGTGAAAACAGTGAAATTACACCGCTTTTATTATTATTATAATAATAATTATTATACTAGAGGGTCCCGTCATGTAAAACATGACCAATGTGCACCAGTGAGGTATGCGTAAATATAAAACGACAGCAATATTTGTCAGCAGAGTATGCGTCGTTAATACACTTGACGTCGTTGATGACCCAATCTTAACAGAATACGTTAACAAATGAGGAACGAAGAAAAGCAATTTGATCATACCTATTATGGTGAAACAATTTCATATAAGTTTCCAAATTTACACCAGAGTATTCGTACTAAGTAAAAATAAGAAGAAAAACAATGTATGCGCCGTAAAAATATATTATATATAATACGTTACGTTGATACCGTGACCTGATGCCCACGACCTTTTCTTCATTTGTGATGCTATGCTATTACATGGTATCTACGGTTTCATTATATACGTTCCTCAGATGTAGGGCGGAAGTAAATTTGTTTGATTTTGCGGTGCACAATTTTGGATTGTAATCAAGCTCTATCAAGTACCGTTTCACTGATGTTAACACATAACGTTATATTGAAGTATTCTCTTACAATAACTCACGTCAATATTACAAATAATTGGTTGATGTCAGAAATACTGTTCTCTGTGCTCACTTTAAGAATATTGAAATGGACTTCAGCCCATCTACCTCTAATTAAAGTATAGATATTCAGTTGACAATGTAAAACTCGAGGTAAAACTTAAACATTGGTGCTTCAAACTTTATCAACAGCAACATGAATTCGTTGTCAATACATGACTCAATACAGACCACTCTACGAAATAAGAAACGACTAAAAATGATTAATCTAACAACATTATTTAAAAACTTCGTCGGTTAGTTGGTTTGAGGGTTACAGAGCCGTGTTGATTAAATGTAGGAAGAAAATAATACATTTGATCGTTTGCAAATTGCATCTTGAGGCCAATGTTAAAAATCTATCGGCCTTGTTTGGTTTTCATGGCCCTCTAAAATGCAGAGGAAATGAAAAATTTATAAAAATTACACTTTGACGTTTCTTGGAGTAAAGAAGTTTTCTATGTAATGTCTCTTTTGAACGGTTATTATGTGTTATAGTAGATTTTTTACACACTCAAAGGGATAAGGATTACGTTTTAGGTAAGCTATGATTATTTCTTTACTTTGTGAAGGCAAAAGACGTATTTTTAGACACGATTGGCAATGAAAGGCCACCATTTTAAATACAAAATAATGCCGTTTTCAATGTAATGTAAAGATTTGGACAGTTATTCTGTGTTAAAATACATTTCTTATAAACACAAAGGGATAAGGATTGCCATTAAGGTAAGTTTCAGTTATTTATTTATGCACAAAGAGCAGTAGATGTATTTTGGACATGATTTGGGCAATGTAACGTCGACCATTTTAATTTTAAATACAACATAGAGAGTGTGCGCGCGAAATTGAGAGGATGCGCGCGCAGGCGTTCCTGACACACAGATAGACAGACAGAACTGGGTAACTATAAGTAAGATGATTATTATTATTATTATTATTATAATGATATCAGGAAACGTCGCTATCACCGCCACAGCCTAAACAGCTTAACCAATCGATCTGATATTTTAACCACATATGCACTTTTGGCGTCTGAGGTGCCTTTTTATAAAACCAACCGGAAGCCGCCATTTTGAAACAGGAAGTGACGTTTTATCTCGAAAACGGCTAGACCGATCGGAATGAAACCAGCGCCAAATGATTCAGACGGTCATCTATATGGAATATCAATAGTTAAAGTAGAGATGTACTATTACCGAAACCGGAAATGACGTCATGAAAATGAAGAACTAGATTTTAATCACCTCTTACTACAATAACTACATATTCAGAAGGCTTATAATGATACATAACATTTAAAGAAATAAATTCTAGGTGGCAGTAATTTCAATCGCCATTTTGAAAACCGGAAGTGATACCATATCTCGAAAACGGATGAACTGATTGAAACGAAGCTTTCGCAATTCTTCATGGAATTTCACTTTAAGCTTATATTGAACACCAAACACAATTTTTCGTATTAAACAATTCGGAAATTGAAATAGCGTATTTTTTTAAAGGAATTAGACATTGTTGCTCCGATGTATGTTACAAGTTGTGTAAATAAACTAAAAAAATAAGTGATATCCCCATAAAAAACACTTCGTGTAAAAATACCAGCCAAGTCTCTTCAACTATAAAAAAAATAATAAGAAATCTAAAAATTCAGCACTGAAAAGTAGTGATATCAAAAAATTAGCCAAGTCAAAACTTAATTTTAAAAACCAAAATATACTTGGCGCATCGTTTTTAAGGGTATTATAGGTATATTATACATATTTAGGTACATTTGATTTTTGGCATATGCTTCTATACTATTTATAACTAGTCACGTCAATTATAAATCGCAACAATGTGAGATTAATATGAGAGTGTGCTCGCCGTACGACTTGTCTGGCGTGGAGCGGCCGCTCCATATTATTCAAGATAGTTTTTCTAAAAACTTACAAAACTAGCACTCTCGAATATCATAGAATATCATGAATATTGGTAAAAGTTCTCAATATTCTCACAACATTGTCAAAACTATGAAACATTATTAAACATTGCCAGGTGATGAGACGCATTGACAAGCAAAATTGGGATAGTGTTGTGATTAGTGTCAGTTATGATGACCTACGATCTGCATTACTAAAATATGGTCGTATGTCAAAGTGGTATTCAACAAGTCAACAACAACTAACAAATTTCTACTCCAAAAAAATCGAACAGTCAATTTTATATTCTTTAATAACATTTTTGTCCATTGATTAAAAAATGAATAAGATTTCTTGTGATATAATTACAAATGTTATAAAATCATCCCATCAGAAAATACACCTGACTTGTTGACAATTCTAAATTATATTGGAATACTCAATTTCTTACTTTTGGTCTCTCGAGATTATTTTACAAATTACTTATCTCTATCCTACTAGAAGCAAAGTGAGTTGATTCATAAACAAATACCATTCCTGAAAATGCAAGTCCGCATTACGTATGTCTGAAATCATCGTTTTCAACAGTTTTATGTATAACATACGGAGTTTGAAACTCAAATCAACCGATCAGGTATTACAACTACAGTAATTAATGTTTTTAGTTTTAATTGAAAAAGCATACTCTCGGTTTTAACACTTTCATGATACTGATCAAATAGGAGAGTTAATGTCCATGATGAGATCATATTACGATACTTGGAATTTAGCTAGAAGCAAAGAGTGGAAAGTGATAAACAACGCACTATTCAGAAATGTCACGTCCGCAGAATGATTTAATGTGACAGGCTCTAGAGATTGTAAGCGATCCAAAATCCCCCCCTTCCACTCGTTGTTGGAAACTAAGATTTCAACTTCAATATAATCGAATTTTTGTGGCTATAATTTTCGGGTCAATATGTCCCCGATTGGTCTGATTTTTTTAATGCAGATTCCCAAAAGATGTTTCTTTTGCTGTAAAGTGGCGGAATTTCGATATTCGCTCTGTGAGAGACGCAATAAATTATTAAAAAACATCGTTTTCCTAAATATTTTCTAAAATGTAAGGGATGTTTGTTAATTTGGGGATGAGCAAATAATAATAATTCAATTAAAACAAATCTTCCCGTAGATTCGTAAGTCTTTCAACATTATTCTGGCGCAAAGATAATGAAATTATCTCCTATTTTGCGGGAGATTTCCTGGCTTAAATGGAATAAATGGTCTAAGAATAACACATACATGAATAATGGCCATTTTCACTTTGAAGGGGGGTCTTAAAGTGAGGAAATCATGAAATAAAGTTAGGATAGCAAATCGAACTTAAGAGGCTTGCGTATATAACCGAACGGGAATCGAAATTGGGCAAGTTCGAATTCTAGTCAATGAATTAGCGTTTTGAATGAAGTTCTCAAATCCGATTGTCTTATGAATGAGATTGTCTAATTTGAATTCAATAGTGGGATATGTACAGTCAGGGAAAATAGATGGTTCATTCTCTGCCCCTCTCTCTGACCCATAACATAAACATGTTTTTATATGGAGCAGAGAGAGATAGAGCAGAGACATTGCTTTAACGCAATGGTTCATGACATCTCCTACATGCAACCCGCAACACACTGTTGTACTGCGGGGTGCAGTATTCTGACGCTACATCTGTTACTATAGTTCTAGAAATGCACGTCTCTTTAATACAAATATTTAGATATAAAGTTCAAAGTGTACATGGCTTGGATGTTCTATAATGGAGCTTTTAAGAGCAGCTTCGGGCGCCGTTCTGCAGGGTTGCCAGACTGACGTCTTAAAAACGTAAAACATGAGGCAAAGGAGGAAATCTGAAACATCTCCGCTTTCAAAGAGAGCTTTCAACTTGTTTTAGATGGACTTTTAAAAGATCACTGTCAAGGAATTAAGTTTCACCTAACCTTTGATCTTTTGAGTTTTTGGAGTGATCGGAAATCCAACATTAGAGCCGGGTTTGGAAATGCACAACTCGTTGTTCGTCGTAAATGTTTTACAGCATGTTCTCGAGGAATGAAATATCGTGGTTGATTGTAGTGTGTGACAATGTAACATTGGCAGGGACCAGAGTGGAAAGCAGTGAGGTAATCGAACCCAGACCTCCTGAGCAAGGATGATGGCAGTGGTGGGCGGATATCAAGTATCAACACGTTACTGTATACTATTCTCCAGATACCCATTTCACATGTTTATAGACAACGTGTGACCAATTCTGCGTCCCAGATTAATTCATGTTGCTATTTATTGTTTGTTATGTTATTATTTTGTTCCGTCTCAGTCTCTCATGACACTTTCTGTGTGTGAAATCGATATGAAAGTTTGCACACACACTATTTCTAAATGGTCTCATGTACAAGTAGTACAACACGTAATTTTGAACATGATCCTCTAAAGTTTTGAAAATTAAAAACTTAACCGTTTGACCGATCAACTTCAAATTTTACATGGTCATTGGGACCAACATTTTATGTGTATTGGTTTTCAATTTTCAGATTAATCTGTCGTTAATGTCAAAAGTTATTGACATTTTACGGACATTTTATGCGTGTTTGGAATTTCAAATGTCTTGAAGGAAATGTCAGATTTTTTTATCACTGCTACTTTGACGCATTTCGTTTCGGCTCTTTCCAAGGTCTGTAGAGCAGAGACTTGCAAACGCACATCAATTCGCATGCAATACTGCTGCTCGCTCATCAACGCTTTACACAGGGGCGATGCTCTGGGGTGCCCGGGCGCGTGTTACGGAATGAGCTTGTTCCTAATCTAATCCCATGAGTGATAAACTCCTCGCCTGTGCAATGAGATCCAACTCAATGATGCTTCGTTAGGCGCCATTCCAAGCCGCATGGCTCAGCATTACCAGTCATTGAACATCATTTCATAACGTCATTCACGACTAGAACGTGAAAATATCAATTTTACATTCTGACAGGTGAAATTTAGAAATAGAAATAGAAAACACGTGCTTAATATATCACTTTAAACAGTACAATGTAAACTATTTTTAGTAATGAACTCTAATTAATCGTATTTGATGATATGCTGGACAATTATTACTGTGATACGAAGAAAGAAAGTATCTGTCTTTTGACAGATATATGTTGCCAAACCATTTTACTTTTCAATGTCGTCTGTCAGTGGAGAGTTTGTTCATCTTATAAACGGTCAACTTCTTTTTTAAGAAGGTAATTAAGAATGAACAATATTCTAGAAGATAGTTTAATGTATTATGAATTATGATTAATATTGGCAATGTCTGTGCGCAACCCTTGTGCGCACCACCATCTTCCCACAAACACAAAAGTGACGTTTTAGGGAGGTGTACAGTCGTAGTCGTTATTTAGACTATTGATTAATTTAACATTTACATTTCCCACAAATTCAGGTACTCTACGATTCAAAATGGCACCAAATAAATTGACCTTGAATCGATATTTTCTCCGGGGTTTTTGCCCCAATTTACGCAGTACATGTTCAAAATCTAAAATACCCTGAAGTTTCATCCTGGCTTCGCCTTTGCTGCTTCACAGAGACGATTTGTCACTGCACGAGGCGACGCCATCTTGGCGCGGAGGATTTGCTCCAAGATCCAGAGCACATCCAAGAAGATGGATTGCACAGTAATCTGCGTGCTTTTCTTTTACATTTAGATGTCGAGAAACTTTGACACATTCTTCTGCTAACAATTCTGATAAATGCAATGATTTATTTTAAATTGATATTAAATTGAATAATGTCTTTGACATCGTTCGGAATTGAGCCACGAACATTTTCCATCAATCTACACAGTTCCATTAATATTACAGGATAGTACCTAGTAATTACCTACAAGAGGTTTGAATAAGATATGCTCTGTCTTCTGTGCGAAGTCAGAAAGACGTAAATCTCCCGCACCCGACCAAGCATGAATATCCACTACGCTTGATCAAGTGTTTCACGTTTGAATTTCCTTCATGACCGATATCATGAGCAGCTTGGAGCAGATTAAACAAACACAAGTACCTACTTGTTTTAAAAATTAATAGCCGAACTTTAGATCGTTGGTAACCTTTTACATCAAACAAATGAATTAGTTAATTATCCAACATTGAAGCACCTCTATTCAGTTTCATAACCTCGAGAGTCGACATCGCAGATTTAATTACAGCACTCGACAAAACGATCCGACGAACTGCCGGGCTCTTCCCGTGTCAAAGGTCGAATGTTCAAGTCTCGGTCAATATTTCACCGCGCGTTTCATTATTGAAACCAGAAGTCAATGAGAAGGCCTTTGAAGCGACTAGAGACAATATATTACTCACCGTTGTCTTTGAATGCTAAACTCTTTTCCTGGCCCACAATATGTCATTTAGCAGTCATCGGCACATGTTCTGTATTTGGCAAGTTAAATCGTTATTAGACAATAGCAGTTCTTCAAGAAAGGTAATAGAAGTTCATTACAGGTTGTTCGTTTCATTTCTCGCCATTTGGTTGGCCGAATTACAATGTGAATAACAGCAATTGTGTACCATGATTGACATGAATAAATAGTTACCAACAGAATATTAAAACCAATCATGTGACATCATACATGAACATACCGTCCCGATCGCAGCGCCATCTGTGGCAGACTTCACATATCATCACGTCACGTGAAACACTGCAAAGCGCGGCTGACTCTAGTTTTCAATGGTCTGAGAACACGCAATTTCACACTGCCTCACACTGTGTGTGTTAAGATGAAACATGTTTTAGAGATGAGTTGGCTCCTTGGTCGTGTGATTTACTAATGAAGAGTACACGGGAAGAACGAAGTGTCTTCTGCAGCTCGGTTGTGTCACTTTCATTTTGAGACCTAATATTTGGTTCAATGCTTCATTCACTCCATTTAGTTCAACCATTTGGTTCAAGGAATGTAATCGTAATCAAATAACTCTTGAAATCAATTAATTGCATAGAACAGATTCAAATATCTCAATGAATTGAATGCAACATTGAACCGTGTAAGCTTTAATGGTTAATTTAATATTGTTATCCATTTAATGACAATACTATTTCTATAAAGAATATTGAAAATTGATCAATCCATAATAATTGTCATCAATATAATTGTGCTTTTCAACGAACTACGGTTTAATTAGCTAATTGGCAATTCACATAAAATACATTTGACTATTGAAACTGAACATGAATCCAGGATTTGTCTCAATGGAGTTATAAACAACATGCGCAATGTCTTGCCCCCCCCCCCCCCCCCCCCCCCCACGGTGACGTCACTCACCCGCACGTGCGCGACGTCGGTCTAGAGAGACGCCGGGCGTCGCATCACACGGCGTCGAGGGCGTCGCATGGGCTTGCTGATGAGATTCCACGCAGGGTCAAGACTGAAAGAACAGAAGAGTGTTAAGAAAATATGTGTCATCGATGCTCAACATGAATTATAATAGAATTCTAGACGAATCCGGAACATCGCAGTCTTGAAAGGAACGGTTAGGATATGACGTGTTCTGTTCCTTAGTAACCATTTCGTCTGTTTCGCTCTTATTTTAACGGTACCAACATAAGTCACTCATAACCTTATATTTTCGACGGCAGTCTTATTCTAAACATTGTTACCTTGCACTATTTTCAATATTTTGTAATATATCTTGGGTTTTTAAGTCCAATATTCAGAGAAGCTGTCACGTCTCGGCTGATAGTTTTCATATTCACTGTTCAGGCTGAAAGAATGCTTTGAAAGTGAATCTATGCATGGGCGCCGGGTGGAGGGTGGAGGGGGGGGGGGGGGGGGCAAGGGGTGGGGGCTTACCTCCCCCGGTATGTCAAGAAAAAACAAGTTGTGTGGTGTTTTATATATATAGTTGCATATCGTAAACAAAAAACCTAAAAAAAATATTTCAAAGAGACAAAAAATAATGCCTCCCACACTTCAAATTATCATATTACTAGGAAAACGCTCTGAGTAACGCGTTGATGAGCGAGCACGGATATGCGCAACACATCGAACCGAAATTCTGTCTATTGAAAATGTCATTAAAATCCAATAATTCTTGAATTTCGTCACAGACTTGTATGAAAATCTCCAACAATTCCTAAAATATTGGTTCCAATAACCACGCAAAGTTTTAAGTTAATCGATTGAACCTTTATGATTGAACGATTCCTTGTTAATTTCCAAAAATCACAGGATATCGTTCAAATTTTTTTTTAACGGTCATATCAGTTTCATAATACGTTTGAAAGTTTCTGCTCTAACAACCTTGAAGTGAAGATTCGAAGATTCCGTGAAATATAAAATTCGAGAAATATGATAGCCAACACGCAAAATATCCGTAAACTGTCGATAACTTTTGAATTTAAACACAGTTTAGTCTGAAAATTGTCAAAAATACAGATAATGTTGGACCCGATGACCATGCAAAATTTTAAGTTGATCGGTCAAACGGTTCTGGTTTAAATTTCAAACAGCACATGATATATTTTTTTAAATTTTAACCAATGAGAGGATTTGGCTGAAAATTTGTAAAATAAGAGACAATGTTGGTCCTAATGACCATGCAAAATATAAGGTCGATCACATTTGTCGAAGTCCATTTTCATTTTTCAGCCTATCAGGAGATGTTTATTTAAATTTCAACCAATGAATGGATTTCAAAAAAATTAGGGTCTGCAAACAGAGAAGGTTGGTTTTACATGTGTGCAAAATTTCAGATCAATCGGTGAAACGGTGCGACCTGTGTATCGGCTATTGGCAGCCAAAAACAAAAACAAAAACAAAAAAAAAACAAAAAAAAAAACAAAAAAAAATAAAAAAAAAACAAAAAAAAAAAAACAGAGGTCCGTGCCAAAAGAGCCAAAAGGAGACGCTCGCTTCGCTCGCTCAATAATTAAAATAAATTTGAATTTTTCAACAAAATAAACCTAAGAACGTCTCTACATGATTTCAAAGTGTCAATAAAGGTCCTGCGGGGCTAGGGACGCGCCTTCTAAGCGTTTCCCTTTCCTTGCCCCCCCCCCCCTCCCCCCCTGACAGAATCCTGCCGGCGCCCAAGAATCTCTGTTCTAGGTTATAGATGTTTGACCGCATTTTAGTTAAATTTGATGACGTTAAGAGATAATTGACTTGCAGGAGCTAGATTATCTTTTAACAGAGATTAATTTAATAGAGATTAATATCCTATAATGAAGAGGGTATAAGAGTACTAGAGTTATATACTACTAGCTGACCTACCCGGCGTTGCTCGTGCCGGATAGTGGAGGGGGGGGGGGGGTGGAGCGGGGTACATGAGAGTAGAAATTCGGGAGACTATTTCGTAAGTTTTATTACATCTGATAATGTCAAAAAGTGAAATTATCTCTAGTCCATTCTGCCTTGAAGCTGAATGTCTTCAATTAGGGGTGGTGTGGGGGAGGGGGGGTGTCTAGCCTACTTTATGTGAGGGCTCCCAAAGTTACACATTTGCATCATCTTATTAAGTTCGGTCATAGGGTGAAGGAATCGGAATGTGGCCCGAAGTGAATACATTATTATTTTAAATTCTTCAATTAGGGGTGGTTTGATGAAGGGGGTGAGTAGCCTGAAATGTGGACAGATTAACGAATTACATGTGTGCAAAATTTTATTGAGGTCGGTCAATGGTGTAGGAGTATATGGTTGAAAGTGTAAATGTAATTTTTTTAATTGGGGTGGTTTTTTCAATTAGGGGTGGTTTGGCGATGGGGGTAAGTACCCTACGATGTGCGCAGGGCCCCATAGAACTCCATGCCAAGTTTGGTGGAGATCGGTCAAAGGGTGTAGAAATGTATGAAGAACACATGCATACATATACATTATACATACATACAGACAGACAGACAGACAGACAGACAGACAGACAGACATTCTACTTTATATAGATAGATAGATAGATAGATTGATTAAACTAGGAATACGCTCTATGTAACGCGTTGGGGAGCGAGCTTTCGTACTGCATGCGAATTGATAAGTATGCGTTTTTAACTATCTGCTTTATAGGCCTTGGAACGGAAGCATCAATAAAATACTGATAAAATAATTAAATTCACTGGCATAAATGTGTAAATATATCAAGATTATATAGAAGAAAATGTCCTTAAAATGACGATAACTTTTGAATGTAACGACAGATTAGTCCGAAAATTGGCAAAAATACCTAAAATGTTGGTCCCAATGATCATGCAAAGTTTTCAGTTGATCGGTCAATCGGTTCTAGTACACATTTCTAAAAGCACATGACAGATGGTTTTAAATTTGAACCAATGGGAGGAGTTGACTTAAACTTTGTAAGATTGGGGACAATGTTGGTTGCAATGACTTTGCAAAATTTTAAATTGTTCGGACCAACCAATTGATTGAATTTAAAAATAAATTAACCAAGAAGAAAAACTGTGACCTGTAAAGACTCAGTAACATAAAAAAATCTCATAAAAACGAATTCCGTAACATTATTTTCCAAGTTTCTCTAAGGAAATAACTTCG
This sequence comes from Leuctra nigra, assembly GCA_934045905.1. NCBI lineage: Eukaryota > Metazoa > Arthropoda > Insecta > Plecoptera > Leuctridae > Leuctra > Leuctra nigra. Next base: position 63,061,758 of record OW203761.1, on the reverse strand, counting down.
TGCAAGGATGGAAGTTCCTTTCAGTGATTCTAGAGAAAACTTGTACCTATGTGACGCCAGTCATATTGAGACAGAATATTTCAAAGAGATCTTCCTTCCGAGAGCTTCCAAATGTGTGCTACTATATATCGAAATAATTGACTTCGGGCCTACTACTTCTAGGGTACAGAAATAAACATACATTTTCCAAGCAAAACCATTTCAAGTGATGTGTTGATTATTTAATCTGTAGCTTAGAAGCAGTAGAAGTCAACGTTTTCGTTCATTCATGTTTAATTAGTGATGTGAGTTGGTAAATTTACGGTCAGGTAAATTTACCGGTCAGGTAAATTTACCATAAATTTACCAAAAAAAATGTACCATGGTAAAATTTTCAAAATTATCATCATTATATTCTATGGAATCAGCCAAGTGCATAGGTCAAGAAAACAGTGAAATTTACACCCTAAATGAGAAGTGGAGGGATCTAGTGAATATCATTAAAATGTTGCATTATACAATGTACCTATTGCACACATTCTCCGATGTGAAACCAAGGAAGTAGTAGGGAAATACTTTTAGGGAAATCAAGCAGACCGCACAGTAAAATGAAATGCAGTCCATGTTGATTTGTAGGTGTTCATACATAATTTTATGAATTTGATATTGTTATTATTTTGAATTACCTATACCAAAGTGAAATGTAGACCAATGTCGATTTTGTAGGTAGAAATATGTACTATGCAGAAAATGTTCATTTTATTTCATGAATACTAACTTCATTTTATCTATAATTTTATTTTATTTTATATTTATTTTATCTGTAGAGTAGGTACCTATTGTTAAATTGTACTTGATTTCCCTAGAAGTATTTCTTCATATATTTTCTTTGGTTTCATAGCAGAGAAGTGTGCAAATATTCAAAGTATAAACTAAAATGCAAAATTTTAATTATTTGTTTTAAATGTAGGTACCTATTATTTAAATTGCAACTAGGAAATGACTCTGTAAGAGACCTGGGGAAGATAAGGGGAAGCAAATGGTTCTTCAAAGTGTATTTTTGGATATGTCTACACAGTCTACACTCATGGTCTTCACCCATATAATTTATGGGGAATCAAAACTTGCAGATAATATTATAGCTTATGACTTGAGTACATTGTACATCTTCAAAACGTTAAATTCGATAAATAAATATTGTTATAGCAATTGTAATAATAAATAACGTTTTGAGAGTGTAACAGGGGCAGTAACGTTCTCCATTATGGCATTATTTAATTTATTGAGCTTTAATTATGTGCAAGTAGTATTACATTTTGAGTGTGAAGACCAAACGATGCAAAAAGAAATCACTTGGAAGAACCACGGCATCCCCTTCATTTCCTGATCACTTAATACACATTTGGCACTCCCAAAACACTTATAAAACAATTATATCAAGAGCCAATAGCACAATTCCTGAATTAGAAAAAAATTTAAAAATTTACCGCCTGACGGTAAATTTACGGTAAATTTACCGGTAAATTTACCGAGAAAAAAAATTACGGTAAAATCCACATCACTATGTTTAATTATCTTCTTTGTCAATACTCAATGCTAATTCCTTTCCTCCAGGTAAAAAGATAAGAACATCGATTTTTTAGGATTCGAAGTTCATTTAAGTTCGTATTGGACAACTTTTGTACTGCTCCAAACAATCTGATGTTGGAGCAATGCGCACCAAGCAATGCGCACATGTACACATAGTTATATCAATACATCTCAGAAGATGCCTGAGTCACAGAGAGCTTTGACAATCCAATCTCCACTCTTTACGAGCGGCAGATCTTGACAAATCATAGGAAGGAAGTAAATAATACAAATGTAAGAAAGTTATACGAAAAGAACGGTTCTACTCCATAAAACTGGCAAGAAAATAAAGCACCTCAATGTTTGCGGCAGGAACGATGTTTGATTCCCGATTGAATGCAAGAGGAATGTTTCCTGGAGAGAGAAGTGTGTTCCATCATCTGCCAGATCATCTGCCAGATATTCCCCGCACAAAGAAACGCGAGCTCGGATCAGAATGAAGACGCGTCTCAACTTTACAACGCGATACGTAGCTTTTCCTCGAGGATTTCACAATCAATTATACCATCCGCGAAGGAAATAAAACATCGGGTTTATTCGTCTGAAAAGAACTAAAGTGGAATAATGTTCGACAATAAACACGAACACGTAACGTGTAATCCTGAATTTCATAGTCAAATCGAATTGCGTGATTTGAAAGAAATATTTATTCAACGCATGAATGCAAAGCAAAGCTGCATAAATGTTTGATTATCAGAGTTCAAATGCAGTCCTGTTTACAATGAGTTCAACCGACACATCACATGCAGTCCTGTTTACAATGAGTTCAACCGACACATTACATGCAGTCCTGTTTACAATGAGTTCAACCGACACATCACATGCAGTCCTGTTTACAATGAGTTCAACCGACACATTACATGCAGTCCTGTTTACAATGAGTTCAACCGACACATCACATGCAGTCCTGTTTACAATGAGTTCAACCGACACATCACATGCAGTCCTGTTTACAATGAGTTCAACCGACACATCACACGCAGTCCTGTTTACAATGAGTTCAACCGACACATCACATGCAGTCCTGTTTACAATGAGTTCAACCGACACATCACATGCAGTCCTGTTTACAATGAGTTCAACCGACACATCACATGCAGTCCTGTTTACAATGAGTTCAACCGACACATTACATGCAGTCCTGTTTACAATGAGTTCAACCGACACATCACATGCAGTCCTGTTTACAATGAGTTCAACCGACACATCACATGCAGTCCTGTTTACAATGAGTTCAACCGACACATTACATGCAGTCCTGTTTACAATGAGTTCAACCGACACATCACATGCAGTCCTGTTTACAATGAGTTCAACCGACACATTACATGCAGTCCTGTTTACAATGAGTTCAACCGACACATCACATGCAGTCCTGTTTACAATGAGTTCAACCGACACATCACATGCAGTCCTGTTTACAATGAGTTCAACCGACACATCACACGCAGTCCTGTTTACAATGAGTTCAACCGAAACATCACATGCAGTCCTGTTTACAATGAGTTCAACCGACACATCACATGCAGTCCTGTTTACAATGAGTTCAACCGACACATCACATGCAGTCCTGTTTACAATGAGTTCAACCGACACATCACATGCAGTCCTGTTTACAATGAGTTCAACCGACACATTACACGCAGTCCTGTTTACAATGAGTTCAACCGACACATCACTTGCAGTCCTGTTTACAATGAGTTCAACCGACACATCACATGCAGTCCTGTTTACAATGAGTTCAACCGACACATTACATGCAGTCCTGTTTACAATGAGTTCAACCGACACATCACATGCAGTCCTGTTTACAATGAGTTCAACCGACACATTACATGCAGTCCTGTTTACAATGAGTTCAACCGACACATCACATGCAGTCCTGTTTACAATGAGTTCAACCGACACATCACATGCAGTCCTGTTTACAATGAGTTCAACCGACACATTACATGCAGTCCTGTTTACAATGAGTTCAACCGACACATCACATGCAGTCCTGTTTACAATGAGTTCAACCGACACATTACATGCAGTCCTGTTTACAATGAGTTCAACCGACACATCACATGCAGTCTTGTTTACAATGAGTTCAACCGACACATCACATGCAGTCCTGTTTACAATGAGTTCAACCGACACATCACACGCAGTCCTGTTTACAATGAGTTCAACCGACACATCACATGCAGTCCTGTTTACAATGAGTTCAACCGACACATCACATGCAGTCCTGTTTACAATGAGTTCAACCGACACATCACATGCAGTCCTGTTTACAATGAGTTCAACCGACACATCACATGCAGTCCTGTTTACAATGAGTTCAACCGACACATTACACGCAGTCCTGTTTACAATGAGTTCAACCGACACATCACTTGCAGTCCTGTTTACAATGAGTTCAACCGACACATCACATGCAGTCCTGTTTACAATGAGTTCAACCGACACATTACATGCAGTCCTGTTTACAATGAGTTCAACCGACACATTACATGCAGTCCTGTTTACAATGAGTTTAACCGACACATCACATGCAGTCCTGTTTACAATGAGTTCAACCGACACATCACATGCAGTCCTGTTTACAATGAGTTCAACCGACACATTACATGCAGTCCTGTTTACAATGAGTTCAACCGACACATTACATGCAGTCCTGTTTACAATGAGTTTAACCGACACATCACATGCAGTCCTGTTTACAATGAGTT
>OW203761.1:62866385-63057233 GCA_934045905.1 Leuctra nigra | reverse complement strand
GGAATCGCAAGTATTGAAGTTGGCTCAACATTCAGCTGCGGTTCGCGTGACGTCACGCGGCGCTGCGATTCGAGCACTGATTGGTTGAGAGGCCAAGATTGCGGCGCGGAATCGCGTTGCGGCAAAAATCCGCGACCATGGAAGACGGGCTTTATAGTTTCATTTTGTAACCAAAGAAACGAAAGAAAATTGATTTCAATGTCTCAAAAAAACAAAAAATGCCCTGCGGGGCAGGTTTGAATATGTCTCCCACCACCCCAAAGTGCCAAATGCCATAAATATTGATTATTATAACAAAGTACACCTCATAGCGTCTCAAAATGATTTCAAAGTGTCCAAAAACGAAAAACGCCCTGCGGGGCAACGTGGGGGGCTCGCCCCCCACGCCCCCCCTTAACCCTTCAAATATTGTTTTCCTAGCCTTGCCCCCACCTGTCAGAAATCCTACGGACGCCCTTGACTGTGTGAAGTGATGTCCTGGGACGACTGATGACTGTGTGAAGTGATGTCCTGGGACGACTGATGACTGTGTGAAGTGATGTCCTGGGACGACTGATGACTGTGTGAAGTGATGTCCTGGGACGACTGATGACTGTGTGAAGTGATGTCCTGGGACGACTGACGACTGTGTGAAGTGATGTCCTGGGACGACTGATGACTGTGTGAAGTGATGTCCTGGGACGACTGACGACTGTGTGAAGTATGTCCTGGAACGACTGACGACTGTGTGAAGTGATGTCCTGGGACGACTGACGACTGTGTGAAGTGATGTCCTGGAACGACTGACGACTGTGTGAAGTGATGTCCTGGGACGACTGACGACTGTGTGAAGTGATGTCCTGGAACGACTGACGACTGTGTGAAGTGATGCCCTGGGACGACTGACGACTGTGTGAAGTGATGTCCTGGGACGACTGACGACTGTGTGAAGTGATGTCCTGGGACGACTGATGACTGTGTGAAGTGATGTCCTGGGACGACTGATGACTGTGTGAAGTGATGTCCTGGGACGACTGACGACTGTGTGAAGTGATGTCCTGGGACGACTGATGACTGTGTGAAGTGATGTCCTGGGACGACTGATGACTGTGTGAAGTGATGTCCTGGGACGACTGGGATGTCCTGGGAGTGATGTTTCCTTAGATTTTCCTCATTTCCTAGGTTTTCATCCATTTTTTAGTCAATGGATGTTAAAGCTTGTGATGAGTCAGCTACGCTCGCTTCGCTTACCTGTATTAACCTAACTTTATTATATAATAATCTGACAGGGCAGCGTCGGGCGACTCCACGGGCAGAGTGGGGTTCTTTTTTATAATTTTATTTTAAGCCTATTTTTTTCGAAAAGTGTTTTATTACATTTCTCGGCATAACGTTGTGTAGGCTTCAAGAAAATTCGATAAAAACAGGGGGGGTGCCACTTTAGAAGTAGCTCATATTGAAAAAATATAGTTTGTTTCCTACTTTGTGACGAATCTATTACTCTAAGAGAGTTGACAACGTTACCCTATATAGTAGATGGTGAGAGGCTTAAAAAGTGCAGAAACACTTTTTTATGTCAGACTCTCCGATTCGCCGGAATTAACTGTTCATGTTGACTGTGTGAAGTGATGTCCTGGGACGACTGATGACTGTGTGAAGTGATGTCCTGGGACGACTGATGACTGTGTGAAGTGATGTCCTGGGATGACTGATGACCGCGATTACGAGATAATGTCTCTAGTTACTTCGACAATCACGTCAGGAATACACGCACTTCGCCCTTGAATATTAAGCGGCGGAAAAAATCAATATTCATCCATAAACCATGAGCACATGTTCGCGTAGATACGGCAACACCGCTTATCGCTGCCTGTAGAGTTCACGTTCATGATTGTAACTTGAGTTCAGAGAGAAGATAAATACTTCATCACATTTCAATGTAAATGTGCCCATCTGCTTTGCCGTCAATAATGAACACCTAACATGTGATGTAGGTTGTGACTTCTGACTTTCATATTAATGTGTTTGGCAATTTCGATTTATGTGGCGAATACAAAATTGGAATGGCGCAGAACTATTATTGGTTTGTGGGAGCTTGATGTGTATTGTATGGTATAATCTAAATGGAAATGTAGTACTATTTGGAGTAAAGAAGGGGGTTGTTAATAATTTGTAATATGATTTATGAAAAGGGAAAATAAATACAGGATTTGATAGCCATTGTTTTGGAAACCAGCTGATTGTATTTGCATTTATCTCGATGTCAATTGAAATCATATTAAAAAGTTAAATAAATCATCTTTTCAATTGTATTTTATTGAAAACATTACTATTGGCAAATATACTGGATTCATTTTCCTGGTGATGATGTTGATGATTAAGTGCGTTAAAAACACGATTTTCACTGACATTTCTCAACAAGTGAGATGTGACACAAATGGATGAAGAAGACAATTACATAATCTGCATTTTTTCATGAACTATGGTCTTATGTACTCTTCTGCCACAGCACTTTAAAATCCATACATTCATTAAACACAATCAATTGTTGAAGGTGATATTTTAACATTGGTTTGAATGATAATGGAAACTAAAACCTGTGTTTTGTATCAGCTCCTTCATTATGTCTTCAATTATATTCGCAGGTTATTCCAGCGTCGTGGGTGAGCCTCCCCCCCCCCCCCCCCCACACACACACAAAGCTGGGAATTGTTATTCAAATGAGCCTTGATGAAAAGCAGCTGGAATTACAAGAAGCATAATCAGGCTCTTTGTATTTGCACAAAACACGGCTCGAATTCCGCCGCCACGCACAGTAAATCTTCCCTGAGCGAATTATTGTCTATTAGTGGGTCTTATTACTCGAACACGATCTGGCCCGACCGCGCAGCAATCAGCTAATTACACCACTCAGTTCAGCTGATAATGAGATTCAGTGCAGAGGTCACACCGACAGGAGTCGAACCCTGGTCTGACAACTGTTGATATGTTCACACCCAGGGGCCAGATTCACAAATGGTATTATCTCCTAATACGTACTCAATTGTACTATATTTTGTATTATCTTTCATTTAACATGGTGTTTTTGGTATTAAATCAAAAGATAATACGTATTTGCAGATAATACCTTTGTGAATCCAGCCCCTGGATGTAAGTAGTAAGTAGCACTGAAAAGTAGTGATATCAAAAAATGGCCAAGTCAAAACTTTTCAAAAAATACTTGGCGCGTCGTTTCTTAGGATATTATAGATATATTTTATGTATAGATGAGTATATTTAAACGTATATTTATATATTTATACTAAGACAATTATTAATAGAAAAAGCATATTACTCAATAGACGAATTCTTGAATGATTAATGTATAGTAAACTAGGAAATCGATATTTTTATTTTTTATTTTAAGAATGTTTTAAATTCCCAATATTAGAATCTAAGTACATGTATAATAAAAAAATGTACTTAGAAATAGACTTTCCTTAATACCCTTATAAAGAGAGAATTAACTCTCAAGGGTCATGTTTTAAACAGACAAATGTATCTACCTACATATTGTATTGTAAAAACAAATTGGAAATAAACTGAAACTGAAAACTAATTTCCGGCCTAGTTCTATACTATTTATGCACGATGCGTCAAGTATTTTTTGAAAAGTTTTGACTTGGCCATTTTTTGATATCACTACTTTTCAGTGCTGAATTTTTAGATTTCTTAATTTGAAGAGACTTGGCGGCTGGTATTTTTACACGGAGTGTTTTTTATATGGATTTTACTCTAATTTGCAAGTAACAAGAACTTTAAAGTTCAACTTTATACTTTCCGCTATTGATTTGATTGTAAATGAACTGGATCACAATAACTGCAACATCATGACTGTACAGTCACCTGCAGGAGTTCCTTCATCCGTTCCCTTGTGTAGCCCGGTAGGAACTCATGGATGTGACTGTACATGTTTTGCATTGTGCGAGGAACATCATTGCACTCTGGTGGGAACGCATGCCACTAGAATAAATAATACGGGAGTATATTCAGGTGTCCCTTGTCTCCTCTGTACCTACTTCTACACGAAGACAAGCATCGAATAAGTGAATCTAAACACTTCTCGCCAGTCATCTTGTAAGAGAGATGACCCCATCTAGAGTCTCATACTTTGTTATGTCTAAGGGACTACAACAATACTTAAATTAAAGACAAATATATTTCAACACGTTTATTGATTAAGATACAAAAATACAATGAGCTCGAATCGGGGCAACCGCCCTCGATGCTCGCTTGTATCGGACTGGCTAAACCCTTCTTTGCTTCTCTCTTGCATCCAGTCAGCCAAACGACCGGAGGCCCACCTGCCCTGACATTCAGATCACACTCTTGGCCAAAGTTACATCCTTTACTCAGGGGGAACATCAACTGATCTAACTCTACACCATCTCGCACCATCTTCACACTTTAACAATTACGCCTACATTCATACATGATACAACAATAACTATCACACACTCATACACTCGTTAGGGTGGCTATCCTACAACTTGTATGACAATTCATTGGAAATAAAATTTAATAAAATTCATAAATTTACATTCAAAATTTCAATAATATTGCCAATACCTTATTTCCAGTAGGTATTGGAAATGCAAGTACACCATTGTACACTTTTTACTGTACACTGTACACTGTACACTGTACAACTTTATAAAGAGTTTCAACGTCCATTATAGTAGTGTTTAACGCAGCACTGGTCTGAAACTAGGCTAATGGGTCAGGTTTAAAGGTCGGTAGGAGACGGTAGTGGCTTATTAGGGGGACCCTCCCTTCATTTTCCTCTACCGATGAAAACCACGCAAAATCATTTGTCAGATGGGAACGGGACGTCGCGGACTCCAAGGCTATAATCGGGATGTGAGTCTCTAGTGCACATAGCTCAATCGACTTAAGGCATATCATATCAAGTTAATTGTGTCATTATTGTATAAGATATCGCCGAATATGCAAGACGTCAAAATCAAGTGTTTACGGGGACTGGCGCATGGTTTTCCATAGACAAATCTTTTCCAGTACTGTCTTGATGTGTTGACATCAAGATGATTTCCTTGATTTTGAAAGAACTTGATCGGTGCAACACTTAATGTAGAACCACCATAACCTCAATGTTTCCGATTTACTTGAAATTTTGGTGACTTATTGATAATCATGCAATACACACTCCATGAAAAAATGAAACACATCTTGTGTCCAGTTTCTGAGATGTAAATTGATTTGTCTCCCCCATGTTATCTTATGGCGGAAAAAGAAAATCGTGTCATTTTTAAGCTATAATGAAGATCTATTTTTTTTGTCTCGATAGATTTGAGCAAAAAACTTTTTTTATGGTAGACATATGGACATACTATCAGGAAAAAAATTGAAAACAATACCAACGTGTGCTATTTTAAAAGTTATATACCAAATTCGATATGATTTTCCTATACCTCCCATGTTAAAGTTTTGTTCATCCTCTGATAACATAAAATTGAAAACTCATTGTTGGACTCGAGTTGCAAACTACAGAACATTAAATGAGTCTGTTGTACTTAAATATAGTTGAAATGTAGGGAAACGTTTTTTGAAATTGTAATTTCAAGAATAATTTTTTGTTGTATATGTCGATCGATTGCTCCACCTTAATGTGTCAATTGAAATGTTCTTTGAGTTTTCCTGGCTTATTCGACGATATCTTCTACAATAATGAGACATATGCTAAGACTTGTTAGATATGCCTTATATAGGCAGAGGTATGTATATAACGATAACCATTTGAGTCCGTGTGCCCTCCGCTTGTATTTGTCATTGCATCCTGGAGCACTTTGTAATGGGGTTGTTCACTGCCATTTGCTCTCACTCGCAGCGCTAGCGGCATTGGAGGTGTCTCTCTCGGATTGGTTGGTCTCTGAATCCAAAATCTCTGAATCAAACTCCCGCCAAGGTTTAAAAACCTTCCATTCCGCTAGATGCATTTTGATTGGCTCTCTCCCGGACGATTAGAACAGCAGCGCCATCTACAAAAGTTTTGCGTGAACAACCCCATTAGCTATCGACCCCATCGGAGGCAAAGTGTCCAAGTCTTCTGTAACGACACTTGACTTCTACAACATCGCTTGAAAGTTGCGTGAATATCGAACACTGTTTCCAATCCACCAGGACTTGAAGTACAACTTTCTAATGATTGCGTGATTCATGGAATTAACACACGAGGACAAAGCACAATTTGTCCCAAACGAACCATTCCAACTTGAGTCGTTAGTTTTCACGCAAGTATAAAGTTACCAGGAATTATCTGTCAATTACGACTCCTGCATTTCAGGAACAATGAGGCAATTCTGCAAACCCGTTAGCGATCGTTACGTCTGTGTGACTCGCAGATTAACAGGGATTATGTAATAACAGAGTCGATGAGAGCGTTAATGAAGTTATCTAATCGAGTTCTCGCGGGAGACAATGTGTCGGATCATGCAGCAGATGAGCTCAACTGGAGCTCGAACCAAGTGTAGGATACAAACTCACAGTCATGATATTGTAATACAGCGGTTAGTCGACTAATGTGTAGATAGAAGCACTCGCGCCCGTCATCAATTCATTTGGAAAACGCTCCGTGTACCGCGTTGAGACACGAGCATTCGTATTGTATGTGATTTGATATGCGTTTCTGCTCTACAGGCCTTAGACAAGAAGCATCAAAATAGCAGTGATATAATCATTCAAATTATTGGCATAAATTTGCGAATATTTCAAGATTATAGAACAGAATGTCCTTAAAATGACAATAACTTTTGAAGATAACGACAGATTAGTCTAAAAATTAAAATACCTAAAATGTTGGTTCCAATGACCATGCAAAGTTTTAAGTTGATCGGTCAAACGGTTCTAGTTGAAATCTTAAAAATAGAATAGACTTTTATTAACAGCTTATGAATATACTGTACATTATAATTTTCCAGTGGCTGCTAGTCAGCTGTTGTAGCATCAAGTTTCAGTTCAGTTCAGTGAAATGATCAGATTCTAATCTATTATTATGAACATTTATAATGGAGAATTTCAGCTACAGTTCTAATGGATGATCGGTAATTATTTGATTGAATGCGTTAATGCCATTAGCTTCAGATATCTCAAGTGGCAGTTCATTCCATAGCCTCGATGTCCGTCCCACTATCATATCACAAGATAATGGTTTTAAATTTTAACCAAAGAGAGGATTTGGCTGAAACTTTGTAAGATTGGGGACAATGTTGGTTGCAATGACTTTGCAAAATTTCAAATTGATCGGTTAAGGCCCGGAATAACCAAAGTTAAATTGTGCTGGATGAACTAACTTTTGGATTAAATTCAATTGTTTCACTCATTTTGAGGTATCTGATTGGCTGTGCCGCCAATTTAGTCCAATATTTAGTTAATCCGGCTCAGATTAACTTTGGTTATACTGGCCCTAAACCAATCGAAAGATAATTTTTTTAAATTTGAACCAAACACAGGATCCCGTTCAAAAACGATCCCAGGGGCCCAATTCTTGAGTTTTCATGTTTTGAAACCATGTGTGGTTTCATTGTTTAAAACGTAAAAAAGTTGAAGACTAAGCATTAGTTGTCAATTTTTTCAAAATTCAAAATTCAAAATTTCAAAATTTCAAAATTTCAAAATTTCAAAATTTCAAAATTTCAGATCGATTGCAGGTTGTGCTGTTTGACCTAGGCAGTGCAGGCAAAAAAGTGTATTAGTTTTGAACCATACATTTATATATTTATTTATTTTATCAATCCAAGATTCCAACACAATGTTAGGTCGTGGGGTGGACGAACCACCAACTATCTTGGGCATCTACTTCTGCTTAGCTATTCGTTGATTGTGAGGGCTGTTAGCACAAAAATAGTGCAAAATGTGATACTAATTATTTTTTGTCAGTCTTTAGGAAATTTTCCGCTCTTTCATAGTTTCGATATTCTCAAAAAAATCGGACAGCCATTTTGGGCTCCAGGGCTGTCCAAAGTGCCAAAATATTTGTATTTCAGTGAAATTATAAAACTTTTGTCAATCTAGTGGAGCGGTCGCTCCACGCCAGCCAAGTCGTACGGCGCGCGCACACACTCATTTAAAAAGGCTGGAGCAAACCCACTTTTACTGTAAGCATCAAAGTGGAATTTTTGGCCTACTGGATCTTAAAATTGGAAAATCTCACATTGTTGCGATATATCTTAATTTCGAGCTAAGGCCCACCCTACAACATATACCAAATTTGGGAACAATAGGTTACGCCCTTTGCGCGCTAGAGGGCCGTGAAAACAGTGTTTTAGGGCGGTTTTCATAATAATAATAATAATAATAATCTCAGTAGTAGTAGTAGTAGTAGTAGTCTCCTGGAATTTAAATCCGGTAAACAGGCCACAGCCTAAACGGCTGAACCGATTGATCCCACATTTTTACCACGTGTGCACTTTTGGCGTCTGATTTAACCTTCACCCCATGAATTTTTTGTGCCGCCATTTTGAAACCGGAAGTGACGTTATATCTCGTCAACGGCTGGACCGATTGGAACGAAAATTGCGCCAAACGATCCAGACGGTCATCTATATGCATGATAAGTAGCAAAAGACTAAACATTATGTTAAAGAAACCGGAAATGACGTAATGAAATTTGAAATACATCGATTGGCTTTTTGGCAACAAAGGTTGATCCGATTATTTTGATATTTATGTAACGTATGTACTTTTGACGTCTCATGTGACTTGTTATAAAACCAACCGGAAGCCGCCATTTTGAAACCGGAAGTGACATCATATCTCAATAACGGCTAAATAGATTTCAACGAAACCAGCGCAAAACAATTTAGACGGTCAACTTTATGTATTATCATCAATAATATTTGCAGTTTCCCATACCTAAACCGGAAATGACGTCACACATTTTAATAATCTCACAAATTTTTATTTTGATGCAATAAATATACTATTTGAGACAGCTTATAAAATTGTAATCATGTTTCAAATATACTTCAAGGGGTCAGAGATTTCAGCCGCCATTTTTAAACCGGAAGTAACGTCATATCTCAAAAACTGGTAGACAAATCGGTATGAAACTAGCGCCAAACGATTCGGATGGCCATCTCTATGGAATATGAACAGTACAAATAGAATTTTCCTATTTATGAGACCGGAAATGACGTCATTTAAATGTATAAATTATTATAATTCCCTCCTATACAATAAATACATATTCAGAAAGCTTAAAATGATACACATCATTTATAGAAATAAATTCTATGTGGCATTGCAGAAAGTTCAGCAGCCATTTTGAAAACCGAAGTGTTTCCATATCTCGGAACTGGGTTGACTGATTGGAATGAAACCTTTGCTATTCTTCGTGAAAGATCATTTAAAGCAATTATTTAGGACCATACGCTGCTATTCATTAGTGGTAACGAAATTGTAAAGGGTGATGATTTTTTAAAATAATTTAGTAATTGTTCATTTCATATGTGTCACAAGTTGTTAGAATAAACTAAAAAAAGGAGTGATATCCCCATAAAAACCACTTCGTGTAAAAATACCAGCCAAGACTCTTCTACTAAAAAAAATATATGAAATCTAAAAATTCTGCACTGAAAAGTAATGATATCAAAAAAATTGCCAAGTCAAAACTTTATTTGAAAATCAAAAAATACTTGGCGCATCGATTTTTTAGGGCATTTTAGGTATACTATATGTTTGTATATTTTATGTATATTTTATATCTGGCCTATACTTCTAAGCTATTAATATACACGATGCGCCAAGTATTTTTTGATTTTCAAATAAAGTTTTGACTTGGCAATTTTTTTGATATCTTTACTTTTCAGTGCAGAATTTTTAGATTTCATATATTTTTTTTAGTAGAAGAGTCTTGGCTGGTATTTTTACACGAAGTGTTTTTTATGGGGTTAATTGTTCTTGTATAATAAACGGTGTGTCAGGAAGGTGAGCCACAGCCACAGCCAATTTCAGGGAATTAGTATTTCAAGGTTGCAGTTTCTTATGTAGGTTCATATTATGGACCTTTAACTTAAAAATCGATGGGTCTCGAAATTAACCGTTTCAAAAACAGCCAAGTCCATTGAGCTTCACGATTTTGAGGTTGCAAATGATTATATCATATAAAAATGGAATTCGTAATACGTTTTCAGGTAATTTTAAACATCCACGAACTGTTCACGCGTTCACGGGCTACAGTTAATTGCGATTTACTCAGAATTGTGATTGATGGAGTTGGCTGGTTTGAATCTAGGCAACTCATGTTTGAGCACAAATTATTGTATCGTATTTGTGAGTAGGTAGGTGGTCTAGGTTTTATCTTACTTATAGTTACCCAGTTCTGTCTGTCTGTCTGTGATTCTGTCTGTGGGAACGCCATGCGCGCGCATCACGACTTGCGCGCGCATCACGACTCAAGGTATTTATCTCGTCTATTTATTTTCAATGGCCGGCGTTACATTGCCCATCAGTGGCGTGCCGTGACATTTGAAGTGAGGGAAGCAAATTGCCAGGAAAGAAATTTGCCCAGAGCCGGAGGGGGGTCTGGGGGGCTTGCCCCCCAGCTTAGCCCCGCAGGGAATATTTTAAAATTTGACTAATTTTAGATGGTTAAAAACGATTTTGAAAGTACCTTTTTGGAAGATTACTTGAATTTAAGAAATGGTCAAAGGAGGATTTTCAGACTAATTTTTTATATTTTAATCATTAGTTTTTTGAAGGCAAATACGAGGGCAAATACAGATATACAAAAACTTTGTAGAAATGCGTAAACTGAACTGAGAATCCGAAACTGCAATATTTTGTAGATATTACAAGTTTAGACATTCAACCGCTCTTGAGCACTGTCACCGACCGATCACATGTTCGTTCCAATCGTGTCAACTCGGGAGTAGTTCGGCTGCGTTCGGACTGTGGATGCAACTCTCCGATTTGCTTCCCTTGGCTAGAATACGCCTGCAGAAATAGACGCATTTTACACAGAAATGCTTTGTGTTTAGACCGGCAAATAATGTTATTATCATGGCAAAATAAGTTTTTATTATTGACAATACTTTCAGGTGGCTGCAGATTAACATATTTGATTGTAGGCAAATCACCTAATGCATGCGTAACTCCCGTATATAGAGCGAGGGATTGGAAGCAATTCGAAAAGTGAATCCCTTGGAGCCGGCCGACTGCCGAGCCGAGGCAAGTGTATGCGTGCGCACGCGCCTTGCCCACCTCCTGTCTTAGAAACCGCGTTTACTTTGAAATCAGAGCGAAAGTGGTGACATTTGTGTTCGTAATAAGAATTCTATAAGTAGTATTAAGTGATGAATATTTTTGTAAAAAGATTAAATTATTATACATATAATTATTATATTTAAATTTTGTTGGAATGGAAAAGGAAGGGGAAGCAATGCTTCCCTTGCTTCCATTGAGTGCACGCCACTGTTGCCCATCATGTCTAAAATTACGTCTTCTGCTTTTTGTGAACAAATAAATAACCGAAACTCACCTAAGACGCACACCTTATTCCTTCGTATTTGTAACAAATCTACTTTAACACGTTATAACTGGCCAATTAGGTACATTTACATAGAAAACGTCCTCACGGCAAGAAACTTAAGGTGGCTGTATATCACGTGACTTTATTTCTCTACATCCGATCAAAAGAAATAGTTACCTATGAGTACATACCTTACATCGTTCATGTTGAGTAATCCAAGGGGATTTATGACGGAAATTCACTGCATACTGGATCTTATCAATATTTGCAGACAATAATATTTATTTTTGCAGTGGTTTAATAATTTAAAAAATAAAAATCTTGTGTATCCGTACGCGTTTGAAAGCTGTCAAAACCAAGTGCTGTTCGTTTAATCATTACATTCATAATAGTGGATATAATTAATATCTCTACATTTCATTGGAAAGACGAAGAATGAGCGCATGTTATACATTCTGACATTGCGTCAGGTTTGTGATGCATATGCCTATGCCTTTTTATTAGAGTAATGTTTGCTGTTCTTGGCAACTCGTAGAATTTCCTTCAACTTTAGGTCTTGATTTGAGAATATTTAGGTCAAAATCATCTACTATGTTATTTTCGCAGTCCTTTTCTGCGTAGATTATAGTTCCAACAGATGTGTCCTAACTTATCTGATGAGTGAGAAGTATTTGCTGAACTGAACCCTTCCAACTGAAAATGTGTAGCTTTTTGGTTGAAAAGTCACGTGATATACAGCCACCTTAAAGCTGTCAAAGTCGTATTTTGTTCCTGTAAACTTATTTCAGGCTGGCTGTGAAGCCGTCAACACCACAATTTTTAATAATTTACCTCAAAATTTAAGAAATTTCGATACATACAATTGTATAAAAAAAGAAATTAAGATGTGGTTATTTACTAGGAATGTTTTTGGTTGAACGGGTATTGATCCAGTTACCTAATGATGACTAATTTTTGAATATGGATTGTTTCAATATGTATTACTTCTTTATTTCTACTAGGCTGTTAAATCTGATGTTACTTTATTGTTTACGCACTTGGTCATTTTTATTGTTTCTGTATGCTTATTGTTTATTTACATTATTTTGTCTCCCACAGACTAGCCTTTTGGCTATGTGGGATAGTTTGTAGATTTGTGTATTTATTGTATTGTGTATAATTGTGTGCAATAAAAAAAAAAAAAAAAAAAAAAAAAAGTCGATATAGTTTTTCATATTTTATGCATTTATCATTTAGTAAGGAGGTGGTAATAAGAAGTTTATAAAATATTTACCCTTAGAAATTGGTTATACGTTTAAAGTAGTAGTATATAATTGACAATTGTGTTGATTAATTGTTAAGATATCGATCGTCAGATAGATGTCAGATATCGGTATTTACTTTATTATTTTCATATGTAATCCTAACATTGGTAAAGATATTAACTTTTTCTCTTCGATGTTAATCTGATTACTATGAGCGACGACGAAGATTCAATCCTTCCTTTTGTATTGTATATTGTATCCTTTTGTATTTTAACCAAATCTACTCTAATATATTATAATAAATGTCAAATTAAGTACTTAACATAGAAAACGTCATGCCGCTAACTCCGTTCAAACTGATATATTCAAATTTTCTTATCTCTGAGTTATCTCAGGCCGTGAAAGCTATCAAAACAAAGCCGATTACATTGTTATATATTTTATTTTGGTTAATATGTACTTTTCCATCGTTTCTTATTAGTGGTATCATGATAAAGATGGAGTGTCTATTGATCCTGTTTTTAGCAACAATGTTTAATTTCATATCAAGTGAATATCAAGTGAAAGCAGAAAGCAAGTTATACGTGAAGAATGTTCTCTCATTGGTTGACAGCTGTCACGTGACGTGATTCGGTCATGATCGAAACTGCAGATGGAGTAAACTTGATAGTTTGTCCGTGTTTTAGAAGTAGAAGGTCGGAAGTCCATTTCAGCTATTCTTGAGGTGAGCTGATAAACCAGTATTTCTGACTTCTTAAAACATAGATTTGTATAGGTGACATGAGTCATTGTGTAAAAGAATACTCCAATATAGCTGTATTTGTTGACATCAGTCAAATAATAATTGGAAGAGCTTGATTACATCATTTACAATGGTGTGCATGCAAAATTGAGAAAATGGACTTCCTCCCTTCTACCTCCTTCGTTACTCATTTTCGTATTCTGTTGGGAATTTTAGTCATGCTAACTATGTTACGTGTGTATTAACTCAAGTTATTAACGACGCACACTCTGCTGCCAAATATCTTAACTCAATCTGATCTTCTTTCCACATCCCACTGGTGCGCATTGGTCATGTTTTACATGACGGGTCCCTCTAGTATAGTAGATTGACCCAAGAAGCTATTTGTTACATTTTTAATCATTTTCATGGTTCAAACGTTTTGACGATGTTTAGGAAATGTTCCCAAGAATCTACCTCGGGGTGATGACAAGAGTAAGAATATCAAAAGTAAACTTCGTCAGTCTTTGTACAATGACACACGCCGCTCTCAGAACTTAATACATTTAGAAAGCAATCATTTATCAACGAAAAAGATGCAAACAGTCGTTACGCAGAATGAAATTATTTAAACACACGCCGCTGAAATTAATTAAACAGAATATTCGTGTTTGCAGAGTGATTTTTCTTCTTCGAGACAGTTTTATATTCCACTTTGACGGCAATTGCTAAAGGGACCCGTCATGAACCACTTGACCAAATGCACCCACATTTATCAGCAATTCGCTACAATGTTCAACATGTTCGTTGCTTTTGCCGAATGTAATACGCATTTCTTATCTGAACTCATCAAATAATGAGTCAGCTTTGAACTGATGGTAATGGAACGAAATGAAAATATGAAAGAATATTCACGCAATATTATGTATTATAGGTACACTCCCCCAAATAATCAACGGTACTCGAAAGAACATGAATTGACTGATTAAGGTTTGATGGCATCATCCCATGAAGTCAGTCCTAACGCATTATCTAACTCTTTTAGGTGAGCTCTGAATTCATTGATAATAACAAGGATTGATTGTCAAGGAACCGTCCCAGCAGCCAATACGTTTTGTATACCAAGTACCGTTTATTATTTGGGGGAGTGTACATTTAAAGCGTGCAATATGTGCAAGCGATGGAGCTTCCTTGGGATCTGGTGACTGAGTTCTCTTGTTAGAGGAAGTAGGGCAAAGTACTTTCTTTCAAAGTGTGTCGATATTTTTATAGAAATTATAAACCGCAGGCGTCCGCCATTGATCCAGCGCCTCAGTGGCCACTAGAGTGCAGCCTGCTTGTCTAGATGAACAAGGTGAACTGAACATGACGTAAGAGTAAGAGATGTCTTTGTCGTGATCTTCAGACACATGGCGTGCTAGTGGAAGACCGGCGTGCTGTGCTAGTGGAAGACCGGCGTGCTAGTGGAAGACCGGTGTGCTAGTGGAAGTCCGGTGTGCTAGTGGAAGACCGGCGTGCTAGTGGAAGACCGGCGTGCTTGTGGAAGACCGGCGTGCTTGTGGAAGACCGGCGTGCTAGTGGAAGACCGGCGTGCTTGTGGAAGACCGGCGTGCTAGTGGAAGACCGGCGTGCTTGTGGAAGACCGGCGTGCTAGTGGAAGACCGGTGTGCTAGTGGAAGACCGGCGTGCTAGTGGAAGACCGGCGTGCTTGTGGAAGACCGGCGTGCTAGTGGAAGACCGGCGTGCTTGTGGAAGACCGGCGTGCTAGTGGAAGACCGGCGTGCTAGTGGAAGACCGGCGTGCTGTGCTAGTGGAACACTCTCTACAGCGCGCTCGCGCATGTCCCGCTGGGTCGGAAGTTGACTCACCGCCGCCACCACTTAGTAGTAATGAGCAATTAGAGAAGGCAGTGGGCGGTCCCGAATGATCCCTCTCAAGCCGAATGTTACACATGGCTCGTGTTGGGCTCGTACATTACAACTCAGCCACGCTAGGAGCTGTTAATAATTATCGAGTCGATCACATAAACCAAGTCAAATATCCGGTGAAGCCGAGAGATCGATCTTGCTGGGAGCCATAAGCAGGGCCGGATTAAACTGTTTTGCGCCCCCCCCCCCCCCCCCCATAGGAAACAATTCAACTCTGTCTATATCAATAGCCCTCAACTTGCCCCGCAGGGCCTCATTTGGATTTTTTAACACTTTTATATAATGAATCTTGGAATTTAAAATGATAATGATACTCTTTTGTCCTAAAATCATGTAACGACGCTGTTATCACAGAAAGTGCCTAAAATGGGGTATCAAACCCGCGAGGATGAAGGCATTAGAACTTAGAAGGCTACACACGCCCCACAGGTATTTTTTTTAGAATGTATGTACACTTTTTGATTGAATCTTGGGCGAGGAAATGGCGCCTTTATCTGTTCTAGTCACTGTACCACCTCAAGCTAGGAATCTTGCCATTTGCATGGGGGGAAATCTCCATATCACCAATTCAATTAAAAAGACTATGCAGTTATTATCTTGACACAAGTTACAATATTTTCGGATTACCTACTTTGTATTGATAGTTTGTTTATGATTTCATATTATTTATCATAATTTGGCATTTATTTGACACTGAGGCGCCCCCTGGAAGCTTGCGCCCCTAGGCTATAGCCTAACTAGTCTAATGGGTAATCCGCCCCTGTGCATAAGCACACAAAGTAGATAGTAATGAATGTGTTCTGAAAATAATAGCCTGATCCGTTACTTTGTTTGCCCTCGTGTAACCCCCTCAGACCCAGACTAATTTTTTTGCCCTGATTTTGGTGAAATTTATTTTCCTAAGAGAAAATCTCTTGAAAAAATTTGAAAAAAAAAATAAAAATAACATTTTTGAGCGAGCGTAGCGAGCGTCTCCTTTCGGCTCATTTGGCACGGACCTCTGTTTTTTTTTTTTTTTTTTTTCTGTTGGGTGAGGCTGTACAGGTCAGAGTTTTTCTTCGATCGATCTGAAATTTTGCACACATGTAGAGACAACCTTTTCTGTTTGCAGGCCCCAAATTTTATTAAAATCCTTTCATTGGTTAAAATTGAAATAAACATCTCCTGATAGGTTGAAAAATGAAAATGGTCTTCGATAATCTGATCAAATTCATATTTTGGCTATACAGGTCAGAGTTTTTCTTTGATCGAGCTGAAATTTTGCACACATGTAAAACCAACCTTCTCTGTTTGCAGACCATAATTTTTTTGAAATCCATTTATTGGTTAAAATTTAAATAAATATCGCCTGATAGGCTGAAAAATGAAAACGTTCTTCGATAATTCAGATCAAACTCATATTTTGCATGATCATTAAGACCAACATTGTCTCTTAGTTTACAAAATTTCATCCCAATCAGTTAAGAACGTATGAACTTATTAACATTTTTAATATCTGTCAGTAATGAAGTATCGAAATGAAGTTTTTCCAGTGCCACTTGAATTCAATCTGATTTGCTATATGTGCCCGGGTGCTTAGATGCTATTTTCAAGTTTCGATGAAAAGCATAATATGTTGTGTTGATTGAGTGATCATATTTCAATTCAATATGGATGTATATGTTTTCTGTGCTTGTGTACATATTTCCGGTTCGAGAATTTGCACGTCCCCGTGCTCGCTCACCAACGCGTTACACTGAGCGTTTTCCTAGTTATCAATGTTTTTTTATGGTTTAACTATTTTTTATTTTTATTGACTATTAAAAAATTAATTGTTACGGTGTAAAAAAAAACGTTAAAATGTAATCTATGTTGTTTTGTTACGGCATTGAAGCAATAAAACATTTATTTTTTATATTCCACAATGAATAATTACAATTTTATTAAATTACTGTACTAAAATGGGTTTTACAATGGCGCTCATTTTTTTGGTAGCTAATATTCAGATGATTGTCACAGCGTCGACCAATAACATACAATCTTCAAAAAATTCTGTTATTTGCTTTAACTTATGTTACATTTAAAAAGACTGAACTGAAGTCCCTATGACTTCGGTGGCTCAGCAAATAAATACCGAAGTCGGTCACTTTTTGTGCATCCTACAGGATACCAGGGGTCTGAGGAGGGTGATGCGAAATTAAAAATACACTCAGATGAGATTCGAACAATGCTTGGGAACGGAGAGCTTAGGTTCGGTATTCACACTAAGGGCCAGTTTTTCAATACTCTGCTAAAACCAGTAATTAAAGTACAGATTACTATAAATTTCATTGGTTTCGATTCATTGGTTAGTAAAAATAACTTGAAATGAATAAAACAATTTAAAGATATCAATTTATTAGATTGGATTATTTTGACATTCACTCACGTCGATATTCAAAGGTTTTATAGTTTGGTTGGATTCTAAATAATAACTGTAGGTATCGTTTCGCATTTTCTAACATTCTGTGAATTCCGAGTGGTTGGAAATAAACTGAATGCATCGAGTGTTTTGCTTTGTCGGTTTTCCTCGGCTTGAAGAGAAGAAAATGAAACTCGCTTTGAAGCGAACGTTGACACAAAGAAGAGCTCGAGTTATTTGAACCAACCACACATCAATAAACTCAATTCAACTTCCAAAGAGAAAACCTACAAGTAGCAAGTGAAACACTTTCGGAAATAAAAAATATCGAAAAAACTTTAATACTTTAGGAAATCGCTTTGTGTAAGCGAGCCTTTGTATTGCATGCGAAATAATATGCCGTGTGACAGTTGCTGCATCAGACCTTGGAAACAGCTGTGGTTTCATCGTCATTTCAAAATGATTAAGGAGAGGTGCATATTTCCTTCTCGACAAATATTTAAAAAGAAGCTGAATATCTCATGTACCGATTCGTGTTTTGTTGAAAATGTGCAGCACACTGACAAAATGACGGTTAATTTTTATTTTTTAAACACTTCGGGACAGTTTTTCAATACTCCGCTAAATTTTAAACAGTTGTTTAGGACTATATTGTCATGGTAACAAGTAACAACCAATGATATTCCTTGAACGACCGGTGAAACTTAACATTGAAAAACAATGGCCCTTAGGATTGCTAAATAACAATTGTGTGACCGCTTGTATGCCGTGTGTTCAAAATCCCAATAAAAAACACTCCGTGTAAAAATACCAGCCAAGTCTCTTCAACTATAAAAATATATAAGAAATCTAAAAATTCAGCACTGAAAAGTAGTGATATCAAAAAATGGGCCAAGTCAAAACTAAATTTTTAAACCCAAAATATATTTGGCGCATCGTGTTAATAGTATGGAAGTATATGTCAAAAATCAAATGTACGTCTATGTATAAAATATACCTATAGGTATTATGCCCTTAAAAACGATGCGCTAAGTATATTTTGGTTTTAAAAATTAAGTTTTGATTTGGCCAATTTTTTGATATCACTACTTTTGCAGTGCTGAATTTTTAGATTTCTTCTATTTTTTTATAGTTGAAGAGACTTGGCGGGTATTTTAACACGGAGTGTTTTTTTTATAGGGATATCACTCCTTTTTTAGATCATTCTCACAACGAGAATGATATCGGATGTATAAAATGATATCGGATAGGGATATCACTCCTTTTTTAGATCATTCTCACAACGAGAATGATATCGGGCGTTTAGTACAATAATGCTATAAATGATATTACATGAAGAAAAGCGAAAGCTACGTTCAAATCGGTTCAGCTGTTTTCGAGATATGGCATCACTTCCGGTTTTCAAAATGGCGGTTGAAATTACTGCCACCTAGAATTTATTTCTAAATTTCTTTAATTAATAAGCCATTTCCGATTTGAAAACTAAGAAAAGTTGCGTTTAGTACAATAATGCTATAAATGATATTACATGAAGAAAAGCGAAAGCTACGTTCAAATCGGTTCAGCTGTTTTCGAGATATGGCATCACTTCCGGTTTTCAAAATGGCGGTTGAAATTACTGCCACCTAGAATTTATTTCTATAAATGTTATGTATTATTATAAGCCTTCTGAATATGTAGTTATTGTAGTAAGAGATGATGAAAGTCTGATTCTTCATTTTTATGACGTCATTTCCGGTTTCGGTAAAAGTACATTTCTACTTCTTTTTGTCTGGGGCTTAACGTCGCACTGTTCTGCAGCAAGGCTAATGGCGACGGATGAATGATTATGATGATGATTGGGAGATGATGGTGAAGAGTAGGAAAGGATGGAAGGTGGGAAGGAGGCGGTCGTACCTTCCCAGCATTTGCCTGTCAACTGATGGAAAACCACGAAAAAACCCCAGTCAGGGAGGACGGCAGCGGGAATCGAACCCGGGCCTCCGGAATGCAAGTTCAGAGCGTTAACCACTCACCCAACCTGTTCCGTTTTCTACTTCAATTATTGATATTCCTTATAGATTGCCGTCTGAATCATTTGGTGAAAATTTAAATCCGATCGGTCAAGCCGTTTTTGAGATATGACATCACTTTCGGTTTTAAAATTTAGGCTTCTGGTTGGTTTTGTAAAAAGGCACCTCAGATGCCAAAAGTGCACATGTGGTAAAAATTTCAGATCGATCGGATCAGTCGTTTAGGCTGTGGCGGTGATAGCGACGTTTCCTGATATCATCATCATCCCCATATGAAAATTTAAGTTCACCAATACCTCACCAACGCGTCATATCGTGTAAACGTACATCACCATTTGATCACAAACTGCAAACACGACATCACCACGTCACCAAAACGTGACGTGGTTTTGGTCACCAAAACGGTAGTCACCAACTCATCACTTAAGTCGCGAATACGTCACAGGTAAACCAACATCACAAACTCATCGCGAATACATCACGCTCGAGGTCACCTAAGTCGGAAATTCTCACCAAAAGTAAACCTTAAATGTGAAGTTCACCAACTGCAAACGATTTGATCACCGACTCGTCGCGAGTAAACCAACGTCACATACTCGTCACAAATACGTCGTGATTCTTTTTGTCACCAACACGTCGCAGAAACACTACAATAGTAAACCAAAAGTGAGTGGCAACAATTGTTAACTAACAGATCACGAATTCGTCACTTAGTAAACCATATTCACCAACTCGTCACCGATTAATCACCAATATTTAATGATTGACATAATAAATTAAATCATACAAATTTTGATTGAATAATTAACAAATAAAGTTATACGTTTTTTATTCCCGTATATTTTGTTATTCTTGTGTTTCATTTAATTTTTTCAAATTGCTTTTTATTATGGCCATTACGAATTAATATTATCAATTTGCAATATTTGTCCCAACTAATAGACGTTGCGGAAATTAACTTACGAAAACTTTCATTATCGATTTTATCATTATCTCCTCTTAATTTATAAAATAGGTACTACCATCCCAGATAAAAATAAAATTGCATTCAAAGAAATAACGGAATGAACGTCAAATGTGAAAAGACTACTAAGAATATATGTAAACCAAATAATCACACAGGATTTTGTAATGATCACCCACAAAATGATCACCAAGATAACCGATAAAACAGAGATCTTCCTGCTGCAAAATGATTTTTAAATATTAAACTAGGAAAACGCTCAGTGTAACGCGTTGATGAGCGAGCACGGGTACGTGCAAATTCTCGAACCGGAAATGCGTACATAACGCAAAGAAAACATACACATCCATATTTAATTGAAATATGATCACTCAATCAATAAAAAAGTATTCGAGAAAATAAGGAACAATAAGGAAAATAAGGAACCTCTGGTGGATTCTTTGGTACTATGATAATGGCGGTTGTAAAGGGTTTATTTATGTAAATAAATGATATAAAATTTGCTTTAGTTGTTTGTTATGGCTGAAAAAGTAAACTTGTAACTAAATCTACATTTAATTTTTTTCTCCTTTTTCACTGCCTTGTGGAAACACGAACATCAAAACAACAAAGTGCATATAAAAATTTTCCTGCCAGAAGTGGCTCCATCACGTATCGCTTATTTGTTCGAATATTAAGCTTTTCATCGAAACTTGAAAATAGCATCTAAGCACCCTGGTAAATATAGCAAATCAGATTCAATTCAAGTGGCACTGGAAAACATTACTTTCGATACTTCATTACTGACAGATATAAAAAAATGTCAATAAGTTCATACGTTCTTAACTGATTGGGATGAAATTTTGTAAAAGAAGAGACAATGTTGGTCTTAATGATCATGCAAAATATGAGTTTGATCAGAATTATCGAAGACCGTTTTCATTTTCAGCCTATCAGGAGACATTTATTTAAATTTTAACCAATGAATGGATTTCAAATATAATTAGGGCCTGCAAATAGATAAGGGTGGGTTTACATGTGCAAAATTTCAGCTCGATCGAAGAAAAACTCTGACCTGCATAGCCAAAATATGAATTTGATCAGAATTATGGAAGACCGTTTTATTTTTTCAGCCTATCAGGAGATATTTATTTAAATTTTAACCAATGAATGGATTTGAAAAAAAAATGGGTCTGCAAACAGAGAAGGTTGGTTTTACATGTGTGCAAAATTTCAGATCGATAGGTGAAACGGTGCGACCTGTGTATCGGCTATTAACATAGCCGTTCTATTAACATAGAACCTTGAGTTCTATCCTAGATTGTGTCAAACTGCAAGATGATCTGACAGCTCTCTCCTGCTGGTGCGATCGATGGCAGTTGCAGCTTAATCCACAAAAATGTAATTCTATATCATTCACTTTAAAACAAACTACAGTAAATTACGACTATATATTAAATACAAATGTGCTTCTTCGAGTAAAAAAAATCAGGGACTTAGGGGTAATACTTAATACTGACTTATCGTTCAAAAACCACATCATTTCGACTTGCGCCAAAGCTTTTAAAATGTTAGGATTTCTTCAACGTAACTGTTTTCAAAATTTTAGTACTGAAACAAATAGAATGCTTTATTTAACAACCGTCAGGCCATATTTGGATTATGCATCCACAATTTGGAATCCCCACCAAGTTACCTATATTGCACATTTAGAAAAAGTTCAGAAGCATTTTGTAAAACTTTATTGCCGTAAAACCCATATTCAGTATCATAGAGAAGATTACATTTCCTTGTGTGAGGCGCTAAGATTGCCTAGATTGCACCAGCGAAGGGAGCTGTCAGACATCTTATTTTTACACAAATTACTTAATAACCATGTTGATTGCCCTCAGCTTTAATCAAAGATTAATGTATTTGTCCCTGATCGTCAAACTCGTCACACAACTTTGTTTCGGAACCACAAAAGTAGAATCAACGTTTTTAAATATGCTTTTATTAATAGAATAATGACGACTTTTGATACATGTAATTTGCAAACTGGTAATTTTTTAGACATTTTTCATCATTCGGCTGAAATTATTAGAACCATTTACAACAAAATAGATCATGTTCAGGCCCAGATAGTAGATTAAGTTTATTTGAATAGTTGTACCTACTTTTACGCTTTAATGTCTTGTCTTGCTTATTAATATTTATTGTGTCTTGTAACTTCTTTAATCATAGTTTAAATATATATATTTTTTTTTTGTTATTTTAAATCCCACTTGTGGAATATTTTGTATTCTGTTGGTGATTTCAAATAAAATGAAAAATTTCAAATAAAATGAAAAAAAAAAAAAAAAAACACACAGAGGTCCGTGCTAAAAGAGCCAAAAGGAGACGCTCACTTCGCTCGCTCAATAATCCGAGGTTTGTTGGTTTGATGTAAAAATATAACTTTTAGTTCGAATTGGAATAAAATAATATCGTTTTATGATGAGAAAAATATCCGGGCAAGACGGGCTCGATTCCTGACCTCTCACTTGCCGAGCGAGTCTACCTTAATTCCATTCCTTTTGGAGAACTCAATCCATTCGCTAAATATGAATCAAAACAATTTTTTGACTTGCATGGTAAGTAGTTATAGCAGTTCCAGAGCAAGGAAAGTCAGCTGCCTCGGTAGCTCAGAACGTACGCCACTTGATCGTCACCCAGGGGGACCCGGTTCGAATATTCGTCGCATCAAAATAATTTAAATTGGCATGTTACAGTTGTCCAGTTGTCCACAAATATGTGGTCTAAATATTTTTACGGATGTTAATTAAGGTGTAGTAATTAATAAAAATAATAATTTTGGTTTGTAATTATTGTTGACGTTTTGTTGCATGAAAGTGATGAATTGGTGATTAATTGATGACCATTTCGTAATCAAAAGTGATTAAAATGTGATGTATTGTTTTGCTCTGGTGACGTAAATGTGATCTGAAAGTTAAGAAAAGTGATCAAATGGTTTGGTCTGTGATCAGTTGGTTAGCAAATGTGATCATGTGGTTTGGTCTGTGATCAGTTGGTTAGCAAATGTGATCATGTGGTTTGCATAATGTGACGTGAAAGTGACTTGTTACGTCGGAAACTCGTCGCCCTATGAAACAAAAAGACGTGTTTGTGACGTACGCTCGTGATGTGCTGGTGACCTTTTAGGTGATCTGTTGGTGAGCTAATGGTGATCTTAAATTTTCATACGGGCATCATCATCAGAATCAGAATCATAAAGTGGTGTTATTTTACGTATTTCACGGCCCTCTATCACGCAAATGACATAACTTATTGTTCCCAAATTTGGTATGTGTGGTGGGGTGGGCCATAGCTCGAAATGAAGATTTTCACAACAATGTGAGATATCCTAATTTTGAGATCCAACAGTATAGGCCGAAAATGCCATGGTGTTGCTTACAGTAAAAGTGGTTGGTCTGCTCCTCAGTTTATTAGTATGTTGAGTGAGTGTGATTGTACAGTACTACTTGGCTGGGTGGAGCGACCGCTCCACTAGATTGTAGACGGATCTAGACCGTGCAGCAAAACCAAAAACGAAAGAGACCCCTTATACACGCCCACTTTAACATAGGCTTTCGTTGCCTTTCATTTTAAATGCACCGTGTGTTCGTATGCAGGTCTCCTATGTTTAACATGGGTCGCCATTTAAATGTACCTTTAACATACTCTGTTAAAGTGAGCGTGTAGAAGGGGTTTAAAAGTTGATCATATCCTCGGTTACTAAACTTGTAATGCACTGTGTATTCGTATACAGGTCTCCTATGTTTAACATGGGTCGCCATTTAAATGTATCTTTAACATACTCTGTTAAAGTGAGCGTGTAGAAGGAGGTTAAGAGTTGATCATATCCTCGGTTACTAAACTTGTAATGCACTGTGTATTCGTATACAGGTGTCCTATGTTTAACATGGGTCGCCATTTAAATGTACCTTTAACATACACTGTTAAAGTGAGCGTGTAGAAGGAGGTTAAGAGTTGATCATATCCTCGGTTACTAAACTTGTAATGCACTGTGTATTCGTATACAGGTCTCCTATGTTTAACATGGGTCGCCATTTAAATGTACCTTTAACATACACTGTTAAAGTGAGCGTGTAGAAGGAGGTTAAGAGTTGATCATATCCTCGGTTACTAAACTTGTAATGCACTGTGTATTCGTATACAGGTCTCCTATGTTTAACATGGGTCGCCATTTAAATGTACCTTTAACATACTCTGTTAAAGTGAGCGTGTAGAAGGGGTTTAAGAGTTGATCATAACCTCGGTTACTAAACTTGTAATGCACTGTGTATTCGTATACAGGTCTCCTATGTTTAACATGGGTCGCCATTTAAATGTACCTTTAACATACACTGTTAAAGTGAGCGTGTAGAAGGAGGTTAAGAGTTGATCATATCCTCGGTTACTAAACTTGTAATGCACTGTGTATTCGTATACAGGTCTCCTATGTTTAACATGGGTCGCCATTTAAATGTACCTTCAACATACTCTGTTAAAGTGAGCGTGTAGAAGGAGGTTAAGAGTTGATCATAACCTCGGTTACTAAACTTGAAATGCACTGTGTATTCGTATACAGGTGTCCTATGTTTAACATGGGTCGCCATTTAAATGTACCTTTAACATACTCTGTTAAAGTGAGCGTGTAGAAGGGGTTTAATTAAGAGTTGATCATAACCTCGGTTACTAAACTTGAAATGTTTCACAAACAAACTGGCAAATGGCAGAGTTGTGGTAAACTGTTTAAAATCCGTCGGAATAGATGAGTATGTTTGTTGACTGAATTCAGCGCTCAATTCAACACAAATCGATCCGTTCCAGGTAAAACCTTGTTTGTAAATAGAAGAACTAATGAATGTGTCAACAAAGTTCTACTTGGAAAAGCATCCATTGAAATCCTTCCATTCCAGTAAGCCGAGGTCGTTTCTCTGGAATCAGATCTGGATCCACGGCCGCCTGGAAATGTTCTAAATGCAAAGCAGGGATCCGTGTTTGTGACCACGGCCACCATGATCAGTCGAGCTCGGAGCTTTAGTTTTCCAGAAGCAAGAACGAAAGCCAACAGCCAACAGCTCAAAGTCGCAAGAAGTTGCGTCCGCAAGCAGATATTTGCGGATGTCAGTCCTCAACACCACAAGACCGTGTGCTACAATAAGTAATAATAGGGCGATGCAAAGATAGGACGACAGGTCGCTCACTATTAGCGCTAGCGTCGAGGGATGTCACTTTTAAATCCAAGAATTTCTTACTACGCCTAAATAAATAGACCGTATTTTCATAAGAATTGAGCATAATAATTAAAAATGAAAGTTGATATTTGGTTATTTACCGAAATAGTGGATAATTGTTAGATATTGTAGCAGATCTTCACAGCACGTGTGTATGCTTTTATTCTGTCGCACAATATTCAGGTTTTCTGTTCTCAAACACTTTTCATAAAGTCGTCTGCATTGATGTCAAAGGGGCGAGCAAATTACAGATTATTATGAAGACAACGAGTTAACTTCCTTTTCCACGGCGAAGAAAAGAACAAAGCAACTTGCATGAGATTGCTCGGGAAACAATCAGAACAAATCCCTTCTGAGTCGTTATTGCGCGCGCTCTCTCGCTCTCCTGGATTACTGAATGTTCCCGTCTCTCTCGCTCTCCTGGTTACTGAATGTTCCCGTCTCTCTCGCTCTCCTGGTTACTGAATGTCCCAACAGTCTCATTAGATTTCATCCAAGACTTGAACTAGTTGCAGTTCCGCGTAAACAAACGAAGACAATCAGAGGCGGATAAAAGAGAATAGATTTCAAGACCTTTCTCTAAAAAGTAAGCCTAGTACATAAAATATGTGAACAGAAATATAAACTATTATCAAAGAGTTTCTAGTAGGCTTCGCACTAGAAACTCTTTGCTATTATAGATTGACTAGTTGTTTGAAACATGAATTTCATGGAACAACGGACCGCTTCTTCTAGGTAAAACTTTCCCCGATCACCATAGTCGTCGCGTCGCCCCAACGTCCCTTGTAATAATGTCCCCGATCACCATAGTCGTCGCGTCGCCCCAACGTCCCTTGTAATAATGTCCCCGATCACCATAGTCGTCGCGTCGCCCCAACGTCCCTTGTAATAATGTCCCCGATCACCATAGTCGTCGCGTCGCCCCAACGTCCCTTGTAATAATGTCCCCGATCACCATAGTCGTCGCGTCGCCCCAACGTCCCTTGTAATAATGTCCCCGATCACCATAGTCGTCGCGTCGCCCCAACGTCCCTTGTAATAATGTCCCCGATCACCATAGTCGTCGCGTCGCCCCAACGTCCCTTGTAATAATGTCCCCGATCACCATAGTCGTCGCGTCGCCCCAACGTCCCTTGTAATAATGTCCCCGATCACCATA
The DNA here is from genome assembly GCA_934045905.1 of Leuctra nigra. Lineage (NCBI taxonomy): Eukaryota > Metazoa > Arthropoda > Insecta > Plecoptera > Leuctridae > Leuctra > Leuctra nigra. The sequence continues at coordinate 63,030,085 of OW203761.1, read as the reverse complement.
GTCGTCGCGTCGCCCCAACGTCCCTTGTAATAATGTCCCCGATCACCATAGTCGTCGCGTCGCCCCAACGTCCCTTGTAATAATGTCCCCGATCACCATAGTCGTCGCGTCGCCCCAACGTCCCTTGTAATAATGTCCCCGATCACCATAGTCGTCGCGTCGCCCCAACGTCCCTTGTAATAATGTCCCCGATCACCATAGTCGTCGCGTCGCTCCAACGTCCCTTGTAATAATGTCCCCGATCACCATAGTCGTCGCGTCGCCCCAACGTCCCTTGTAATAATGTCCCCGATCACCATAGTCGTCGCGTCGCCCCAACGTCCCTTGTAATAATGTCCCCGATCACCATAGTCGTCGCGTCGCTCCAACGTCCCTTGTAATAATGTCCCCGATCACCATAGTCGTCGCGTCGCCCCAACGTCCCTTGTAATAATGTCCCCGATCACCATAGTCGTCGCGTCGCCCCAACGTCCCTTGTAATAATGTCCCCGATCACCATAGTCGTCGCGTCGCTCCAACGTCCCTTGTAATAATGTCCCCGATCACCATAGTCGTCGCGTCGCCCCAACGTCCCTTCTAATAATGTCCCCGATCACCATAGTCGTCGCGTCGCTCCAACGTCCCTTGTAATAATGTCCCCGATCACCATAGTCGTCGCGTCGCCCCAACGTCCCTTGTAATAATGTCCCCGATCACCATAGTCGTCGCGTCGCCCCAACGTCCCTTGTAATAATGTCCCCGATCACCATAGTCGTCGCGTCGCCCCAACGTCCCTTGTAATAATGTCCCCGATCACCATAGTCGTCGCGTCGCCCCAACGTCCCTTGTAATAATGTCCCCGATCACCATAGTCGTCGCGTCGCCCCAACGTCCCTTGTAATAATGTCCCCGATCACCATAGTCGTCGCGTCGCCCCAACGTCCCTTGTAATAATGTCCCCGATCACCATAGTCGTCGCGTCGCCCCAACGTCCCTTGTAATAATGTCCCCGATCACCATAGTCGTCGCGTCGCTCCAACGTCCCTTGTAATAATGTCCCCGATCACCATAGTCGTCGCGTCGCCCCAACGTCCCTTCTAATAATGTCCCCGATCACCATAGTCGTCGCGTCGCTCCAACGTCCCTTGTAATAATGTCCCCGATCACCATAGTCGTCGCGTCGCCCCAACGTCCCTTGTAATAATGTCCCCGATCACCATAGTCGTCGCGTCGCCCCAACGTCCCTTGTGATAATGTCCCTTTAGCCAAAAGGTTTGCCCTGACCTGTTATTCAAGTGACCCTGTCAGTGGTTTAAGTTAAAATAGACCTTTAAGCATCAAGATAGCTTTTTTAGCTGCCCTTTAAAAATATCAAATACAGTTCGATGTGCAATTATCTATTCTTGAATAATACATCTGCATCGTCGTTCTGAAAGTGAAATTTTGTGAAAAGTAAATCTATCTGGATCGTTTTTAATATTTCAACTGGGCAAAGTTCAATCTACTAGCGAAAACAAGTGAGGGTCGATGCTTCAATATTTCGTTCAAACCAGTGAGATTAAACTACGTAATTCAAGAAATTTCATTGGTTGTTGTCCGTCCTGATGGATGACAAAACTCCTAATCAACTTTAGCAGAGCAATGAAAAACTGTCTCTAAAAGTAAAACCACATGTTGGCAAAAAGGTACGTTTCAAATTAGAGGTTGAAGGTTAACGTAGAGATCGACAAGTTAGTTTTTCAGACAATTAGAAGATTTTTCTATAAATAAAATAATTGCGTGTTTTTGGAGGCAGGAATCATGGCTGTGTTTTTACGTCCGACCTGACGTGGCTGATGGCGGAGATTCAGTCTCTCACGTCATCATTAGATGAATAAAATAATACGTTGGTGTGGGCGGGGGGGGGGGGGGGGGGGGGGGTCGCGAGCTCTCATTAAGGATTAATAGTTACACGGTCCCGAGGCGAAGTGTAAATTGAAAATCCCAGCGGGAAAATTCAGAGGAAAATCATCTGGAAGACGCGGTGGGAGAAAGCCGTTGGTTAAGGGGATTGAATAATCAAACCCACAGGAACATGTAATTGATTCAAAGTTAGAACACGAAACCTAAGGATAAGTCCTCAAATGTGTTTCAATCTTGTGTAGTAGGTATCGTATTTTCGTTTCGTAACAGTATACTACCTATATATAGGCAGTGCGTTTAGATTGCAGAGAGCGCTGCGAAAAGTACAGACAGTGCCGCCTGGGCTGTGGGAAGGAAAGCGTTTTTGGCAAGACATCCAAGTCGCTGCAGTTAAAAAGTTTAAACGCAATCAAAATAATAATCTAGTGGAGCGGTCGCTCCACGCCAGCCAAGTCGTACGGCGCGCGCACACTCTCATTTAAAAAGGCTGGAGCAACCCACTTTTACTGTAAGCATCAAAGTGGCATTTTCGGCCTACTGGATCTTAAAATTGGGAAATCTCACATTGTTGCGAAATATCTTAATTTCGAGCTATGGCCCACCCTACTACATATACCAAATTTGGGCCCAATAGGTTACGCCCTTTGCGAGCTAAAGGGCAGTGAAAACAGTGTTTTAGGGCGGTTTTCATAATAATAATAATCTCAGTAGTAGTAGTAGTAGTCTCCTGGAATTCAAATCCGGTAACAAGGCCACAGCCTAAACGGCTGAACCGATTGATCTCACATTTTTACCACGTGTGCACTTTTGGCGTCTGATTTAACCTTCACCACATGAATTTTTTGTGCCGCCATTTTGAAACCGGAAGTGACGTCATATCTCAACAACGGCTGAACTGATTGGAACGAAATTTGCGCCAAACGATTCAGACGGTCATCTATATGCATTATCAGTAGCAAAAGACTAAAAATTATGTTAACGAAACCGGAAATGACGTCATGAAATTTGAAATACATCGATTGGCATTTCGGCAACAAAGATTGATCCGATTATTTTGATATTTATGTAACGTATGTACTTTTGATATCTCATTTGAGTTGTTATAAAACCAACCGGAATCCGCCATTTTGAAACCGGTAATGACATCATATCTTAATAACGGCTAAATAGATTTGAACGAAACCAGCGCCAAACAATTTAGACGGTCAACTTTATGTATTATCAACAATAATATTTGCAGTTTCTTATAGCAAAACCGGAAATGACGTCACACATTTGAAAAATCTCACAAATTTACATTTTGATACAATAAACACTATTTGAGACAGCTTATAATAAGATGTTATCATGTGTAAATTAAAATTCAAGGGGTCAGAGATTTCAGCCGCCATTTTGAAACCGGAAGTAACGTCGTATCTCGAAAACTGGTAGACCGATCAGTACGAAACTAGCGCCAAATGATTCGGAAGGCCATCTTAATGGAATAGGAACAGTCAAACTAGAATGTTCTTATTTATGAGCCCGGAAATGAAGTAATTCAAATTTAAAAATTATTGTATTCCCCATTCTATACAATGAATACATATTCAGAAAGCCTAAAATGATACACATTAATTGTAGATATAAATTCTATGTGGCAGTGCAGTAAGTTTAGCAGCCATTTTGAAAACCGATGTGTATGCCATATCTCGGAACTGGGTTGACCGATTGTAATGAAACCTTTGCTATTCTTCACGAAAGACTATATATGAATATATAACAGATTTTCATTAGTAGTAACCAAATCGTAAATGGCGATTTTTTTTAAAGAATTTAGTAATTGTTCATTTCATATGTGTCACAAGTTGTAAGAATAAACTAAAAAAAGGAGTGATATCCCCATAAAAAACACTTCGTGTAAAAATACCAGCCAAGTCTCTTCAACTAAAAAAAAATATATGAAATCTAAAAATTCTGCACTGAAAAGTATTGATATCAAAAAATTTGCCAAGTCAAAACTTTATTTGAAAATCAAAAAATACTTGGCGCATCGATTTTTTTGAGAATTATAGGTATACTATATGTATATGTATATTTGATGTATATTTTATATCTGGCCTATACTTCTAAGCTATTTATATACACGATGCGCCAAGTATTTTTTGATTTTCAAATAAAGTTTTGACTTGGCAAATTTTTTGATATCAATACTTTTCAGTGCAGAATTTTTAGATTTCATATATTTTTTTTTAGTTGAAGAGACTTGGCTGGTATTTTTACACGAAGTGTTTTTTATGGGGTTAAGTTTACACAAATTCACTGAATCTGATCACAAGAATAATTTGCGCGCCTTGGTTCTAATTCCGAGCTCTTTTGAGTATATTTGTTGACATTTGATCGGTGCGAGGTCACGGCCAATAAGATAAAAAAACAGTAAATAAACTGTTTTTAGTAAATAAAAGAGTTTGCCTGGCACTGGGGTTTGAACGCACGGTGCATATAAATACAATTTTTATGCCAACTTTCCAGCTGTGAATCATTCGATCAATACATTGTTGAACAAGAAGAGTTGATAATTCGTAGTAACGTCATCTCAAAGTCATGCTTGTATACATGTCAGAATGTGTTCTGGTATCTTCTGGGGATATTAGTTATGATTACCTGTGCAATTGCAAGCTGTAGAAGAAGTAGGAGTCATAAAACAACTACAAACTATGTTCAATTAACTCATTTAAAACCGACTTGTAAACGAACTCTTAGGTACCTCACCAATGGACTGCAACCATGACGCGGTGGTGGGGCTTAAGGGGCCGGCTCACATAACGAGTGTTGGTCCCAACTAAGTGCAGTCCAGGGTCGACCTAGCCCCATGCCCTCCCCAAATTCGCGGGCCCCTCGGGCCGGCCTCCCCCCTCGAGATGGTGATCCCCCTGAAATCGGGACCCACCGGCCCGAAGCCTCTCCCCCCCCCCCCCCCCGGTCTGTCCCCATTCTGACCTGGCTTTCCCACCAGTTTCAGACTCCCCCGGATCGAGCCCGTTAGGTCGACCCCTACCGATGTCCTCCACTTAGATCAACAAAGATAAAAGTAAAAATTTGTGTGCGCAATATAACCTCGTCGTTGACGCGCCGTTAAACAATAATAATCTAATCTAATCTAATCTAATCTCTTAGGTATTTCCAGCTAAATACACTTTTTACAATGTTCATGTAAAACAAACGACGTTTGTGTAAACTATGGATTTGAATGTTCAAGTGCAAGTGTAGGTAATTTGTGAAACACCAGAGAGTCCAAGATAATTTCCGAGTCGGTTTTATTGTTTATTAAAAACTCCAAATATGAGTTTTGTGGTGAAATTGACCATCCCCTCATACGATGAGGTTGCACAGACGTGTGATAAGAAAGTGTCAGTGAAGATGGCTACCCTCACTCCGTGACCATCCCCTCATACGATGAGGTTGCACAGACGTGTGATAAGAAAGTGTCAGTGAAGATGGCTACCCTCACTCCGTGACCATCCCCTCATACGATGAGGTTGCACAGACGTGTGATAAGAAAGTGTCAGTGAAGATGGCTACCCTCACTCCGTGACCATCCCCTCATACGATGAGGTTGCACAGACGTGTGATAAGAAAGTGTCAGTGAAGATGGCTACCCTCACTCCGTGACCATCCCCTCATACGATGAGGTTGCACAGACGTGTGATAAGAAAGTGTCAGTGAGGATGGCTACCCTCACTCAGTGACCATCCCCTCATACGATGAGGTTGCACAGACGTGTGATAAGAAAGTGTCAGTGAAGATGGCTACCCTCACTCAGTGACCATCCCCTCGTACGACGAGGTTGCACAGACGTGTGATAAGAAGTGTCAGTGAAAATGGCTACACTCACTCAATGACCATCCCCTCGTACGATGAGGTTGCACAGACGTGTGATAAGAAAGTGTGAGTGAAGATGGCTACCCTCACTCCGTGACCATCCCCTCGTACGATGAGGTTGCACAGACGTGTGATAAGAAAGTGTCAGTGAAGATGGCTACCCTCACTCCGTGACCATCCCCTCATACGATGAGGTTGCACAGACGTGTGATAAGAAAGTGTAAGTGAAGATGGCTACCCTCACTCAGTGACCACCCTCTCGTACGACGAGGTTGCACAGACGTGTGATAAGAAAGTGTCAGTGAAGATGGCTAAACTCACTCAGTGACCATCCCCTCGTACGACGAGGTTGCACAGACGTGTGATAAGAAAGTGTCAGTGAAGATGGCTACCCTCACTCCGTGACCATCCCCTCATACGATGAGGTTGCACATACGTGTGATAAGAAAGTGTCAGTGAAGATGGCTACCCTCACTCAGTGACCATCCCCTCATACGATGAGGTTGCACAGACGTGTGATAAGACAGTGTCAGTGAAGATGGCTACCCTAACTCCGTGACCATCCCCTCATACGATGAGGTTGCACAGACGTGTGATAAGAAAGTGTCAGTGAAGATGGCTACCCTCACTCCGTGACCATCCCCTCATACGATGAGGTTGCACAGACGTGTGATAAGAAAGTGTCAGTGAAGATAGCTTCCCTCACTCCGTGACCATCCCCTCATACGATGAGGTTGCACAGACGTGTGATAAGAAAGTGTCAGTGAAGATGGCTACCCTCACTCAGTGACCATCCCCTCATACGATGAAGTTGCACAGACGTGTGATAAGAAAGTGTCAGTGAAGATGGCTACCCTCACTCAGTGACCATCCCCTCATACGATGAGGTTGCACAGACGTGTGATAAGAAAGTGTCAGTGAAGATGGCTACCCTCACTCAGTGACCATCCCCTCATACGATGAGGTTGCACAGACGTGTGATAAGAAAGTGTCAGTGAAGATGGCTACCCTCACTCAGTGACCATCCCCTCATACGATGAGGTTGCACAGACGTGTGATAAGAAAGTGTCAGTGAAGATGGCTACCCTCACTCAGTGACCATCTCATACGATGAGGTTGCACAGACGTGTGATAAGAAAGTGTCAGTGAAGATGGCTACCCTCACTCTGTGACCATCCCCTCATACGATGAGGTTGCACAGACGTGTGATAAGAAAGTGTCAGTGAAGATGGCTACCCTCACTCCGTGACCATCCCCTCATACGATGAGGTTGCACAGACGTGTGATAAGAAAGTGTCAGTGAAGATGGCTACCCTCACTCCGTGACCATCCCCTCCTACGATGAGGTTGCACAGACGTGAGATAAGAAAGTGTCAGTGAAGATGGCTACCCTCACTCAGTGACCATCCCCTCGTACGACGAGGTTGCACAGACGTGTGATAAGAAAGTGTCAGTGAAGATGGCTAAACTCACTCAGTGACCATCCCCTCGTACGACGAGGTTGCACAGACGTGTGATAAGAAAGTGTCAGTGAAGATGGCTACCCTCACTCCGTGACCATCCCCTCATACGATGAGGTTGCACAGACGTGTGATAAGAAAGTGTCAGTGAAGATGGCTACCCTCACTCAGTGACCATCCCCTCATACGATGAGGTTGCACAGACGTGTGATAAGACAGTGTCAGTGAAGATGGCTACCCTCACTCCGTGACCATCCCCTCATACGATGAGGTTGCACAGACGTGTGATAAGAAAGTGTCAGCGAAGATGGCTACCCTCACTTCGTGACCATCCCCTCATACGATGAGGTTGCACAGACGTGTGATAAGAAAGTGTCAGTGAAGATGGCTACCCTCACTCCGTGACCATCCCCTCATACGATGAGGTTGCACAGACGTGTGATAAGAAAGTGTCAGTGAAGATGGCTACCCTCACTCAGTGACCATCCCCTCATACGATGAGGTTGCACAGACGTGTGATAAGAAAGTGTCAGTGAAGATGGCTACCCTCACTCAGTGACCATCCCCTCATACGATGAGGTTGCACAGACGTGTGATAAGAAAGTGTCAGTGAAGATGGCTACCCTCACTCAGTGACCATCCCCTCATACGATGAGGTTGCACAGACGTGTGATAAGAAAGTGTCAGTGAAGATGGCTACCCTCACTCAGTGACCATCCCCTCATACGATGAGGTTGCACAGACGTGTGATAAGAAAGTGTCAGTGAAGATGGCTACCCTCACTCAGTGACCATCTCATACGATGAGGTTGCACAGACGTGTGATAAGAAAGTGTCAGTGAAGATGGCTACCCTCACTCCGTGACCATCCCCTCATACGATGAGGTTGCACAGACGTGTGATAAGAAAGTGTCAGTGAAGATGGCTACCCTCACTTCGTGACCATCCCCTCATACGATGAGGTCGCACAGACGTGTGATAAGAAAGTGTCAGTGAAGATGGCTACCCTCACTCCGTGACCATCCCCTCATACGATGAGGTTGCACAGACGTGTGATAAGAAAGTGTCAGTGAAGATGGCCACCCTCACTCCGTGACCATCCCCTCATACGATGAGGTTGCACAGACGTGTGATAAGAAAGTGTCAGTGAAGATTGCTACCCTCACTCCGTGACCATCCCCTCATACGATGAGGTTGCACAGACGTGTGATAAGAAAGTGTCAGTGAAGATGGCTACCCTCACTCCGTGACCATCCCCTCATACGATGAGGTTGCACAGACGTGTGATAAGAAAGTGTCAGTGAAGATGGCTACCCTCACTCCGTGACCATCCCCTCATACGATGAGGTTGCACAGACGTGTGATAAGAAAGTGTCAGTGAAGATGGCTACCCTCACTCAGTGACCATCCCCTCATACGATGAGGTTGCACAGACTTGTGATAAGACAGTGTCAGTGAAGATGGCTACCCTAACTCCGTGACCATCCCCTCATACGATGAGGTTGCACAGACGTGTGATAAGAAAGTGTCAGTGAAGATGGCTACCCTCACTCCGTGACCATCCCCTCATACGATGAGGTTGCACAGACGTGAGATAAGAAAGTGTCAGTGAAGATGGCTACCCTCACTCCGTGACCATCCCCTCATACGATGAGGTTGCACAGACGTGAGATAAGAAAGTGTCAGTGAAGATGGCTACCCTCACTCCGTGACCATCCCCTCATACGATGAGGTTGCACAGACGTGTGATAAGAAAGTGTCAGTGAAGATGGCTACCCTCACTCAGTGACCATCCCCTCATACGATGAGGTTGCACAGACGTGTGATAAGAAAGTGTCAGTGAAGATGGCTACCCTCACTCAGTGACCATCCCCTCATACGATGAGGTTGCACAGACGTGAGATAAGAAAGTGTCAGTGAAGATGGCTACCCTCACTCAGTGACCATCCCCTCATACGATGAGGTTGCACAGACGTGTGATAAGAAAGTGTCAGTGAAGATGGCTACCCTCACTCCGTGACCATCCCCTCATACGATGAGTTTGCACAGACGTGTGATAAGAAAGTGTCAGTGAAGATGGCTACCCTCACTCAGTGACCATCCCCTCATACGATGAGGTTGCACAGACGTGTGATAAGAAAGTGTCAGTGAAGATGGCTACCCTCACTCCGTGACCATCCCCTCATACGATGAGGTTGCACAGACGTGTGATAAGAAAGTGTCAGTGAAGATGGCTACCCTCACTCCGTGACCATCCCCTCATACGATGAGGTTGCACAGACGTGTGATAAGAAAGTGTCAGTGTTGAGGGTGGTTTATGAGGCAAAGGGGAATACAAGATCCGACTCTCTTGCAACATTTGCATGTCTCTGCTATGCGGAACGCGTTGAAAGATTGTTGTCGCGGGACCAAGTGGAGCCGTATTTATCATTCTCATGCGCATGGCAAGTTGATGCTAATTCAATCCCTCATCTGTACCTATTGTTATGTTATCATCACAAATTAGAAAGTTTTTGGAAAGATGACAAATCAACAAGTGAAGCTGCCTGAAACATTTTTCATATCTCTTTAAGGTAATCCAACAGCTTTCACCTATTGTAATTTTATCATCAATAAAAATTGGAAAGATGGCTGGAAAGATGATAATGTTTTGTTCCTATCCGAGTTAAACTGCCTAAAAAACTTTCATATAAGTCTTATTTAAATCATAATTAAATCCAACAACTGCTACCAATTGTAATTTTATCACCAATTACAAATTGGAAAGATGGCTGGAAAGATGATAATGCATTGTTCCTATCCGAGTTAAACTGCCTAAAACACTTTCATAAATCTCTTATTTAAATCATAATTCAATCCAACAGCTGCCACCAATTGTAATTTGATCACCAATTCCAATTTGTAAAGATGGCTGGAAAGATGATAATGCATTGTTCCTATCCGAGTTAAACTACCTAAAACACTTTCATATAAGTCTTATTTAAATCATAATTCAATCCAACAGCTGCCACCAATTGTAATTTGATCACCAATTACAAATTGGAAAGAAGTTTGGAAATATGATAAAGTCGTTTGTTCCTATCCGAGTTAAAAAAGCTTGCTCGGACATTATTCACAAATATCTTCACATGATAACGCGAAATGTAAAAACCTCATACGCTCAAGTCATTGGAGAGTTGGTTGCTGCAATTGAGCCCGAGAGACCCGAGTTCGTGTCCCACATTCAATACGCTAAGCGATTCCAATTCGTCACGCAGGAAAACTTCTGCCGTCAAAGGACGCTTTTTCAAACAAACAAGATGAGTATTCAATGAAACGAGGAATTTAACTGGATGAAATGTTGTTTGCAAATAATCATCAAGTTGAAATCGCGAAACAAAATGTAGTTCAAAGACTTGACACTTGTTCATGCGAGTTAATATTAGGCCTCCAGAATTACAAAGTGACGCTAATGGAAATTTATTTGAATATTTATAAACTCTTTCCGTGCAACGTAATCTTATTCCGCATTTTATATTCTTAATATTTTCCTCGATTAGTACACATACAGTATACAGGGTTGATTATGTTGCGAGAGTCTTGCAATCCGAAAGTTTGTTATTAATTCTGACGATGCTGTTGTTGATGTTGATGACACGAAGCGTCAACATGATTACGTAATCATTACATGTTTGTCACCGTGTCTTTGACCCGACATTTTGCGTGTCTCGCAAGAAAACAGCGTTTTGCTCAACTCCCATGGCAACGGGAGATTAAACTTTGCTTTGAGATGGAAAAGCCAATTATTTAAAAAATGTAGAAATAAAAAAGTTTTAAATTTGCATCGGGGGCGAATAAAATTGTGTGTAGGTGAATTTGTTTGTAAGATTATGTTTCTGGTAAATGTTACAGGTTATAATATTAGGTGTAGCAAATACTTTATTATTAGTTTGATGGGAGCAAAATGTGAAATGTAAAATAAGAATTTGACAAGTTTGATTCTAAACCTCCTTGGTGAAGGAATTCCCATATGTTTCGTTATTCTTCGTAACTTCAGCAGATAGAATATTGCTTGATAATTAGATAAACAGATTAAAGCACTACCTCAAACTTGACATGCTTTTGCTCTCATTCCCGAACAGGAACTCGGCGCAATAATTAGGTTTGTTATGGAAAGATAAAACTTTCGTTATCACCACAAACTTTTTACAACTTTGCAAACACAGCCAACCTAAAAGCTTTTAATGGAAATGCTTATCTAATTTAACGTATTAAAAGTACATTCAGTTCCATTGTTAGAAAAGTTCAACTTAAAAAGATAATTAACACAAATATATTTCTACTTTTTTAAATTAATCTGATTTACTCGAATGAACTTTTAAACCTTAGCGAGTGTTTGAATGCAATGCTATTGAACGTGTTTCTGCGACCTACCTGCTCACTGCCGCCGCACGACCGCCGTCGACGACGCTTCACGAGCAACTGTTGCCCCATCGACCCGCGCCGAGCGTCGCGCTAGCACTTGACTTGACCACGCGCTCGGTTGTGCTTCACGCTGTGCATGAGACTCTTCTGTCGCGCTAGCACTTGACTTGACCACGCGCTCGGTTGTGCTTCACGCTGTGCATGAGACTCTTCTGTCGCGCTAGCACTTGACTTGACCACGCGCTCGGTTGTGCTTCACGCTGTGCATGAGACTCTTCTGTCGCGCTAGCACTTGACTTGACCACGCGCTCGGTTGTGCTTCACGCTGTGCATGAGACTCTTCTGTCGCGCTAGCACTTGACTTGACCACGCGCTCGGTTGTGCTTCACGCTGTGCATGAGACTCTTCTGTCGCGCTAGCACTTGACTTGACCACGCGCTCGGTTGTGCTTCACGCTGTGCATGAGACTCTTCTGTCGCGCTAGCACTTGACTCGACCACGCGCTCGGTTGTGCTTCACGCTGTGCATGAGACTCTTCTGTCGCGCTAGCACTTGACTTGACCACGCGCTCGGTTGTGCTTCACGCTGTGCATGAGACTCTTCTGTCGCGCTAGCACTTGACTTGACCACGCGCTCGGTTGTGCTTCACGCTGTGCATGAGACTCTTCTGTCGCGCTAGCACTTGACTCGACCACGCGCTCGGTTGTGCTTCACGCTGTGCATGAGACTCTTCTGTCGCGCTAGCACTTGACTCGACCACGCGCTCGGTTGTGCTTCACGCTGTGCATGAGACTCTTCTGTCGCGCTAGCACTTGACTTGACCACGCGCTCGGTTGTGCTTCACGCTGTGCATGAGACTCTTCTGTCGCGCTAGCACTTGACTTGACCACGCGCTCGGTTGTGCTTCACGCTGTGCATGAGACTCTTCTGTCGCGCTAGCACTTGACTTGACCACGCGCTCGGTTGTGCTTCACGCTGTGCATGAGACTCTTCTGTCGCGCTAGCACTTGACTCGACCACGCGCTCGGTTGTGCTTCACGCTGTGCATGAGACTCTTCTGTCGCGCTAGCACTTGACTTGACCACGCGCTCGGTTGTGCTTCACGCTGTGCATGAGACTCTTCTGTCGCGCTAGCACTTGACTTGACCACGCGCTCGGTTGTGCTTCCCGCTGTGCATGAGACTCTTCTGTCGCCCTAGCACTTGACTTGACCACGCGCTCGGTTGTGCTTCGCGCTGTGCATGAGACTCTTCTGTCGCGCTAGCACTTGACTCGACCACGCGCTCGGTTGTGCTTCACGCTGTGCATGAGACTCTTCTGTCGCGCTAGCACTTGACTTGACCACGCGCTCGGTTGTGCTTCACGCTGTGCATGAGACTCTTCTGTCGCGCTAGCACTTGACTTGACCACGCGCTCGGTTGTGCTTCACGCTGTGCATGAGACTCTTCTGTCGCGCTAGCACTTGACTTGACCACGCGCTCGGTTGTGCTTCACGCTGTGCATGAGACTCTTCTGTCGCGCTAGCACTTGACTTGACCACGCGCTCGGTTGTGCTTCACGCTGTGCATGAGACTCTTCTGTCGCGCTAGCACTTGACTTGACCACGCGCTCGGTTGTGCTTCACGCTGTGCATGAGACTCTTCTGTCGCGCTAGCACTTGACTTGACCACGCGCTCGGTTGTGCTTCACGCTGTGCATGAGACTCTTCTGTCGCGCTAGCACTTGACTTGACCACGCGCTCGGTTGTGCTTCACGCTGTGCATGAGACTCTTCTGTCGCGCTAGCACTTGACTTGACCACGCGCTCGGTTGTGCTTCACGCTGTGCATGAGACTCTTCTGTCGCGCTAGCACTTGACTTGACCACGCGCTCGGTTGTGCTTCACGCTGTGCATGAGACTCTTCTGTCGCGCTAGCACTTGACTTGACCACGCGCTCGGTTGTGCTTCACGCTGTGCATGAGACTCTTCTGTCGCGCTAGCACTTGACTTGACCACGCGCTCGGTTGTGCTTCACGCTGTGCATGAGACTCTTCTGTCGCGCTAGCACTTGACTTGACCACGCGCTCGGTTGTGCTTCACGCTGTGCATGAGACTCTTCTGTCGCGCTAGCACTTGACTTGACCACGCGCTCGGTTGTGCTTCACGCTGTGCATGAGACTCTTCTGTCGCGCTAGCACTTGACTTGACCACGCGCTCGGTTGTGCTTCACGCTGTGCATGAGACTCTTCTGTCGCGCTAGCACTTGACTTGACCACGCGCTCGGTTGTGCTTCACGCTGTGCATGAGACTCTTCTTAGTTATTCGGGAATAACACGTAAGATTTCCAGAAAGAAATAATCAAACGATGCAATTAATAACTTCCTTTATTTTCAACAAACCAAAAACTATCCATTTCTACTCAACAATCAACTCTCCTCCTCAACTCAACTCAACTCAATTCATCAAACTCTCTGAATGAATGAACTCAATCATTCATTTCCAGCAAGCCGTGATAAACACTCTGTACCTAGTATTGCCAACACAAAGTTCACAATGTAATAAAAGATCTATTACACGCAGAGACGTTATCGATCTAGTGGAGCGGTCGCTCCACGCCAGCCAAGTCGTACGGCGCGCGCACACTCTCATATAAAGGCTGGAGCAAACCCACTTTTACTGTAAGCATCAAAGTGGCATTTTCGGCCTACTGGATCTTAAAATTGAGAAATCTCACATTGTTGCGAAATATCTTAATTTCGAGCTATGGCCCACCCTACAACATATACCAAATTTGGGAACAATAGTTTACGCCCTTTGCGCGCTAGAGGGCCGTGAAAACAGTGTTTTAGGGCGGTTTTCATAATAATAATAATCTTAGTAGTAGTAGTAGGCTGGAGGTAAAATCCGGTAAACAGGCCACAGCCTAAACGGCTGAACCGATTGATCTCACATTTTTACCACGTGTGCACTTTTGGCGTCTGATTTAACCTTGTCCCCATGAATTTTTTGTGCCGCCATTTTGAAACCGGAAGTGACGTCATATCTCGTCAACGGTTGGACCGATCGGAACGAAATTTGCGCCAATCGTTTCAGACGGTCATCTATATGGATTATCAATATCAAAAGACTGAACATTATTTTAAATAAACCGGAAATGACGTCATGAAATTTGAAATACATCGATTTGCATTTCAGCAACAACTGTTGATCCGATTGTCTTGATATTTATGTAACGTTTGTACTTTTGATATTTCATTTGACTTGTTATAAAACCAACTGGAAGCCGCCATTTTGAAACCGGAAGTGACATCATGTCTCAAAAACGGCTAAACAGATTAGAACAAAACCAGCGCTAAACGATTTAGACGGTCAACTTTATGTAATCAGTAATCCCAGAAAAAAACACTCCGTGTAAAAAAGGCAGCCAAGTCTCTTTACTTTAAAAAAATTCAACACCGAAAAGGAGTGATATCAAAAAAGGAGCCAAGTCAATGACATTTCCAAATATTTAATCGTATCTTTGAAATAAAAGTATAAACACCGAGAAATACTTTACAAAAGGACTTGGCGCATCGTTTTTTTAAAGACATCATTCTATCCTAAAAGTGGAAAGAAATTTACAAGTAGGTACATTTTCCTCTTTCTATTAGAGCCAGAATCTATGAATCAAGCTACTTTTAGTAATGACTATTTTATAGTTTTGTCAATGGCGATAGAAGCATGATTTTATGCTGTAATATATAAGTAATATAAGGGTGAAAGAATTACATAACAATTGGAAGTGGTGAGAATGTAGGTTTCTTTGGAAAACTTCCATGGAGTCAGGAGTCAGGATCCTCATCAGTGTGTTGTGTCTAATGTCCGCCCGTCCGATCGGGTAGCTCAGTTGGTAGAGCTCTCGCCCGGCAAGTGAGAGGTCCCAAGTTCGTGCCCCGGTTCGGTCGGATATTTTTCACAACACACATCCCTTCATATCAATTGGAAGTGGGCTCATACATATTCTTGCAGTACTGTTAATATGGCGATATTAGACTGGTATCTTTTCATAATTTGACCTTGACTGAAGGAAATCATGAAACGTTGTCAAATAATTACTAACTAATGGAACACAATTATATATTTTTGAAGTGTCAAGTGTATAAAGTTAAATTTTTTAATAGAAATTCAATATGACTGTCTTCTTTGTGAAATGTATTTTTATAAAATGTGTATTAATAGAAATTGTTACATGATGAGAAGGTATAACGCATGAGACTTAATTATATTCACCACGAAACAATATTACGAAGATAACTATTGTGTATATTTATAGAAAGCATAGACAACAAGTTTCATAGCGTATATATTCATATAGAAAATATTTTACAGAAGGTATGTATAATATGTACCTAATTGAAAGATGTTTCCCTATTATTCTAAACATTCAAAATGACGGTTGTATATAAATGGCACATGCTTATGAATAGAAAAATGTCTTTAAAAAAACGATGCGCCAAGTCCTTTTGTAAAGTATTTCTCGGTGTTTATACTTTTATTTCAAAGATACGATTAAATATTTGGAAATGTCATTGACTTGGCTCCTTTTTTGATATCACTCCTTTTCGGTGTTGAATTTTTTTAAAGTAAAGAGACTTGGCTGCCTTTTTTACACGGAGTGTTTTTTTCTGGGATATCACTTCTTTTGTTAGTTTATTCATACAGCTTGTAGCACAGCTTGTGTCCGTGCAAGAACTTATTTCTTTAAAAAAATACGCCTATGCCGATTTGGATACTTAGAAAAGTTGCGTTTGGTATATAAGATTAAAATAATTATCCAAGAAGAATAGCTTTAAGTTTCGTTACAATCGGTCCAGCCGTTTTCGATATATGACGTCACTTCCGGTTTTAGCAATGGCGGCCGAAAATAATGTCGTCTTGAATTCATAATTATTACTCCTACACATTTCCAAAATTTGGTTGCAATCGGTACAGCCGTTTTTGATATATGACGTCACTTCCGGTTTTAACAATGGCGGCCGAAAATAATGTCGTCTTGAATTCATAATTATTAGTACAACACATTTCCAAAATTTGGTTGCAATCGGTACAGCCATTTTCGATATATGACGTCACTTCCGGTTTTAACAATGGCGGCCGAAAATAATGTCGTCTTGAATTCATAATTATTAGTACAACACATTTCCAAAATTTGATTGCAATCGGTACAGCCATTTTCGATATTTGACGTCACTTCCGGTTTTAACAATGGCGGCCGAAAATAATGTCGTCTTGAATTCATAATTATTAGTCCAACACATTTCCAAACTTAGGTTGCAATCGGTACAACCGTTTACGATATATGACGTCACTTCCGGTTTTAAAAATGGCCGCCGAGAACACTGCAACCTTGAATTTATAATTATTTACAAAGTACGTTTACTTATATCTATTTTAAAGTATAAAGTGGTGAATTTAGCGTCATTTAGCATATTTATGACGTCATTTCCGGTATAGGTCATAAAATGTGTGACGTCATTTCCGGTTTCGATATTTGAATCATCAAATATTACTGATTACATAAAGTTGACCGTCTAAATCGTTTAGCGCTGGTTTTGTTCTAATCTGTTTAGCCGTTTTTGAGACATGATGTCACTTCCGGTTTCAAAATGGCGGCTTCCGGTTGGTTTTATAACAAGTCAAATGAAATATCAAAAGTACAAACGTTACATAAATATCAAGACAATCGGATCAACAGTTGTTGCTGAAATGCAAATCGATGTATTTCAAATTTCATGACGTCATTTCCGGTTTCGTTAACATAATTTTTAGTATTTTGCTACTGATAATGCATATAGATGACCGTCTGAATCGTTTGGCGCAAATTTCGTTCCAATCGGTCCAGCGGTTGTCGAGATATGATGCCACTTCCGGTTTCAAAATGGCGGCACAAAAAATTCATGGGGACAAGGTTAAATCAGACGCCAAAAGTGCACACGTGGTAAAAATGTGAGATCAATCGGTTCAGCCGTTTAGGCTGTGGCCTGTTTACCGGATTTTAGCTCCAGCCTACTACTACTAAGATTATTATTATTATGAAAACCGCCCTAAAACACTGTTTTCACGGCCCTCTAGCGCGCAAAGGGCGTAACCTATTGTTCCCAAATTTGGTATATGTTGTAGGGTGGGCCATAGCTCGAAATTAAGATATTTCGCAACAATGTGAGATTTCTCAATTTTAAGATCCAGTAGGCCGAAAATGCCACTTTGATGCTTACAGTAAAAGTGGGTTTGCTCCAGCCTTTATATGAGAGTGTGCGCGCGCCGTACGACTTGGCTGGCGTGGAGCGACCGCTCCACTAGATATTTGATGATTCAAATATCGAAACCGGAAATGACGTCACACATTTTATGACCTATACCGGAAATGACGTCATAAATATGCTAAATGACGCTAAATTCACCACTTTATACTTTAAAACAGATATAAGTAAACGTACTTTGTAAATAATTATAAATTCAAGGTTGCAGTGTTCTCGGCGGCCATTTTTAAAACCGGAAGTGACGTCATATATCGTAAACGGTTGTACCGATTGCAACTTAGTTTGGAAATGTGTTGGACTAATAATTATGAATTCAAGACGACATTATTTTCGGCCGCCATTGTTAAAACCGGAAGTGACGTCAAATATCGAAAATGGCTGTACCGATTGCAATCAAATTTTGGAAATGTGTTGTACTAATAATTATGAATTCAAGACGACATTATTTTCGGCCGCCATTGTTAAAACCGGAAGTAACGTCATATATCGAAAATGGCTGTACCGATTGCAACCAAATTTTGGAAATGTGTTGTACTAATAATTATGAATTCAAGACGACATTATTTTCGGCCGCCATTGTTAAAACCGGAAGTGACGTCATATATCAAAAACGGCTGTACCGATTGCAACCAAATTTTGGAAATGTGTAGGAGTAATAATTATGAATTCAAGACGACATTATTTTCGGCCGCCATTGCTAAAACCGGAAGTGACGTCATATATCGAAAACGGCTGGACCGATTGTAACGAAACTTAAAGCTATTCTTCTTGGATAATTATTTTAATCTTATATACCAAACGCAACTTTTCTAAGTATCCAAATCGGCATAGGCGTATTTTTTTAAAGAAATAAGTTCTTGCACGGACACAAGCTGTGCTACAAGCTGTATGAATAAACTAACAAAAGAAGTGATATCCCAGAAAAAAACACTCCGTGTAAAAAAGGCAGCCAAGTCTCTTTACTTTAAAAAAATTCAACACCGAAAAGGAGTGATATCAAAAAAGGAGCCAAGTCAATGACATTTCCAAATATTTAATCGTATCTTTGAAATAAAAGTATAAACACCGAGAAATACTTTACAAAAGGACTTGGCGCATCGTTTTTTTAAAGACATTTTTCTATTCATAAGCATGTGCCATTTATATACAACCGTCATTTTGAATGTTTAGAATAATAGGGAAACATCTTTCAATTAGGTACATATTATACATACCTTCTGTAAAATATTTTCTATATGAATATATACGCTATGAAACTTGTTGTCTATGCTTTCTATAAATATACACAATAGTTATCTTCGTAATATTGTTTCGTGGTGAATATAATTAAGTCTCATCATGCGTTATACCTTCACATCATGTAACAATTTCTATTAATACACATTTTATAAAAATACATTTCACAAAGAAGACAGTCATATTGAATTTCTATTAAAAAATTTAACTTTATACACTTGACACTTCAAAAATATATAATTGTGTTCCATTAGTTAGTAATTATTTGACAACGTTTCATGATTTCCTTCAGTCAAGATCAAATTATGAAAAGATACCAGTCTAATATCGCCATATTAACAGTACTGCAAGAATATGTATGAGCCCACTTCCAATTGATATGAAGGGATGTGTGTTGTGAAAAATATCCGACCGAACCGGGGCACGAACTTGGGACCTCTCACTTGCCGGGCGAGAGCTCTACCAACTGAGCTACCCGATCGGACGGGCGGACATTAGACACAACACACTGATGAGGATCCTGACTCCTGACTCCATGGAAGTTTTCCAAAGAAACCTACATTCTCACCACTTCCAATTGTTATGTAATTCTTTCACCCTTATATTACTTATATATTACAGCATAAAATCATGCTTCTATCGCCATTGACAAAACTATAAAATAGTCATTACTAAAAGTAGCTTGATTCATAGATTCTGGCTCTAATAGAAAGAGGAAAATGTACCTACTTGTAAATTTCTTTCCACTTTTAGGATAGAATGATGTCTTTAAAAAAACGATGCGCCAAGTCCTTTTGTAAAGTATTTCTCGGTGTTTATACTTTTATTTCAAAGATACGATTAAATATTTGGAAATGTCATTGACTTGGCTCCTTTTTTGATATCACTCCTTTTCGGTGTTGAATTTTTTTAAAGTAAAGAGACTTGGCTGCCTTTTTTACACGGAGTGTTTTTTTAGATATTCTCGGAAGTAGAAGATAGAAATGGACTATTTTTATATCGTCGATATTAAATTACAGTAGAAACCGATGTTAGTCCACTAAGATTATATATTTTGTCAATAGCTTCGGGCACTCGAATTGTTTTTTTAGATCGGCTCTAAATAAATTAGAAAATGTTATGATGATTCTGTGAGGACATTAATTTTCATTTTGTTAGAATGTATTTATTTCTCAATTCTCCTGCTTGTGTTTGTAAATATCGGGTTCTCTAGGTAAATATTTGAAAAAGAAATGCTCTTCGGTCCAAAAATGAAATTCTACCGACTGAAAGAAGTTTCGCATCGATCGAAGTTTTCAAAGCACACACAATGATAAAGCAGGAATATGCCGGGTGGCTCAAATACAGCGCTCGGTTTCAGAGGTCACTCCGACAGACAGATCAAGAGCTGACACTTGCACACAATATAAAACGCACATGAAGATTAACTAGGAAAACGCTCGGTGTAATGCGTTGATGAGCGAGCACCCGAAAACGCGCAACATCTTGAACCGAAATCTTGGCAAGCACAAAACATAACATCCATATTGAATTGAAATATGATAAACTCAATCAACATAAAAGTACCTGCTTTTTATTGAAACTGAGATTATCCATCTATACACTCTGGTTACGTTAAGAAAATCTGATCCAGTTGCTTTGGAATAATTCCCATTCATTTCGATATCATCACAATTCTGACAATATCTTGACCGATTGTGCTGAAAATTAGTACTAGGAAAACGCTCTGTGTAACGCGTTGATGAGCGAGCACGGACACGCGCAACACCTCGAACCGAAATTATGTCTATCGGAAATATCATTGAAAGCCAATAATTCTTGAAATTCTTCAGACTTTTAGGTATAAAAATCTCCAAATATTCCTGAAGTATTAGTCCCAATAACCATGCAAAGGTTTAAGTTGATCGATTGAACCTTTATGATTAAAATGTTCCTTGTTAATATTCAAAAATCATATGATTTATTTAAAAAAAATATACCTGGGACCAATCATATGATAAAAGTGTGTGTACTTACACAATATTAGACGTTCTGTTGAACGGTCATATCAGTTTCATACGTTTGAAAGTTGCTTTAACTACCTTGGAACTATAAAGAGTCGAAGTAGCCGCGATCAACATTTTTGAGTAATTTGACAGCAAACACGCAAAATGTCCGTAAAAAATGTCAAAACCTTTTGGATTTAAACGACCAGCGACAATTGACCAATGTAGGTGGGCGTTGCCTTATGAAAGACAAAAGTATTACCATGGTAACTCCAGAATTCTTAGAAAATAACAATTTTTCATTCAAACAAATGAAATTCAGAAAGATCAAAGAAATAGCTCACACGTGTTAATCTAGTTTAATTTATCACTTGAAATAGTACAATCGATATATTTAAACTCATATAAATCATGTTTGATGATATGCTGGACAATTATTACAGATGCTACAACAAAACAAATTATATTTTGCCAGGTATGTTGCCAAAGCGTTTTACTTTTTAATGGCGTCTGTCACTGGATAGTTTCGTCAACTTAAAAAGGCCCTTCCTCTCTTATGAGAAGTTAATTAAGACTGAACAATATTCAAGTAGATAGCTTAAAGCAATACTATTATTAACGGCAATTTGTTGATTGTAAAACTGTTAAATTCTGTACGAATTCAACATTATTCTAATAATATCATGTGTACAATTTGTTGTGTATATAAGCTCTTTGGTTGTGACCAAACATTGACTTTTGTTTTATGACGTCGTAGTTTGGTCAGATCTACATTGGTCATTTCATCTCTACGAAATTCGCTCGATGTTGGTATCAATTCACAGTGTGAGTAGAGGATTGACCTTTAGAAGGCTGTAATAAAGCACTAAAACGTCGAATATAGCATTATATTGTACACTGTAGGCATAAATAATGTTCATACTTGTAATTAGGGAGAACAACCTACAGGCGTTTTAAATATGTATATATAACTACAAATATCACAGTTCACGGTGTATTCATGTTTACTTTCATAATATACAACAAAATGTTTGACGTAGATGATCTGGTACCATGAGCATGTTGAGACTTAACCCCTGGCCTACAGAAGAGGGTGTAATGTTCCGAGTGCTCAACAACATGTTTGACGTGGATGATCTGGTACCATTAGCATGTTGAGACTTAACCCCTGGCCTACAGAAGAGGGTGTAATGTTCCGAGTGCTCAACAACATGTTTGACGTGGATGATCTGGTACCATGAGCATGTTGAGACTTAACCCCTGGCCTACAGAAGAGGGTGTAATGTTCCGAGTGCTCAACAACATGTTTGACGTGGATGATCTGGTACCATGAGCATGTTGAGACTTAACCCCTGGCCTACAGAAGAGGGTGTAATGTTCCGAGTGCTCAACAACATGTTTGACGTGGATGATCTGGTACCATGAGCATGTTGAGACTTAACCCCTGGCCTACAGAAGAGGGTGTAATGTTCCGAGTGCTCAACAACATGTTTGACGTGGATGATCTGGTACCATGAGCATGTTGAGACCTAACCCCTGGCCTACAGAAGAGGGTGTAATGTTCCGAGTGCTCAAAAACATGTTTGACGTGGATGATCTGGTACCATGAGCATGTTGAGACTTAACCCCTGGCCTACAGAAGAGGGTGTAATGTTCCGAGTGCTCAACAACATGTTTGACGTGGATGATCTGGTACCATGAGCATGTTGAGACTTAACCCCTGGCCTACAGAAGAGGGTGTAATGTTCCGAGTGCTCAACAACATGTTTGACGTGGGTGATCTGGTACCATGAGCATGTTGAGACTTAACCCCTGGCCTACAGAAGAGGGTGTAATGTTCCGAGTGCTCAACAACATGTTTGACGTGGATGATCTGGTACCATGAGCATGTTGAGACTTAACCCCTGGCCTACAGAAGAGGGTGTAATGTTCCGAGTGCTCAACAACATGTTTGACGTGGATGATCTGGTACCATGAGCATGTTGAGACTTAACCCCTGGCCTACAGAAGAGGGTGTAATGTTCCGAGTGCTCAACAACATGTTTGACGTGGATGATCTGGTACCATGAGCATGTTGAGACTTAACCCCTGGCCTACAGAAGAGGGTGTAATGTTCCGAGTGCTCAACAACATGTTTGACGTGGATGATCTGGTACCATGAGCATGTTGAGACTTAACCCCTGGCCTACAGAAGAGGGTGTAATGTTCCGAGTGCTCAACAACATGTTTGACGTGGGTGATCTGGTACCATGAGCATGTTGAGACTTAACCCCTGGCCTACAGAGAGGGTGTAATGTTCCGAGTGCTCAACAACATGTTTGACGTGGATGATCTGGTACCATGAGCATATTGAGACTTAACCCCTGGCCTACAGAAGAGGGTGTAATGTTCCGAGTGCTCAACAACATGTTTGACGTGGATGATCTGGTACCATGAGCATATTGAGACTTAACCCCTGGCCTACAGAAGAGGGTGTAATGTTCCGAGTGCTCAACAACATGTTTGACGTGGATGATCTGGTACCATGAGCATATTGAGACTTAACCCCTGGCCTACAGAAGAGGGTGTAATGTTCCGAGTGCTCAACAACATGTTTGACGTGGATGATCTGGTACCATGAGCATGTTGAGACTTAACCCCTGGCCTACAGAAGAGGGTGTAATGTTCCGAGTGCTCAACAACATGTTTGACGTGGATGATCAGGTACCATGAGCATGTTGAGACTTAACCCCTGGCCTACAGAAGAGGGTGTAATGTTCCGAGTGCTCAACAACATGTTTGACGTGGATGATCTGGTACCATGAGCATGTTGAGACTTAACCCCTGGCCTACAGAAGAGGGTGTAATGTTCCGAGTGCTCAACAACATGTTTGACGTGGATGATCTGGTACCATGAGCATATTGAGACTTAACCCCTTGGCCTACAGAAGAGGGTGTAATGTTCCGAGTGCTCAACAACATGTTTGACGTGGATGATCTGGTACCATGAGCATATTGAGACTTAACCCCTGGCCTACAGAAGAGGGTGTAATGTTCCGAGTGCTCAACAACATGTTTGACGTGGATGATCTGGTACCATGAGCATATTGAGACTTAACCCCTGGCCTACAGAAGAGGGTGTAATGTTCCGAGTGCTCAACAACATGTTTGACGTGGATGATCTGGTACCATGAGCATGTTGAGACTTAACCCCTGGCCTACAGAAGAGGGTGTAATGTTCCGAGTGCTCAACAACATGTTTGACGTGGATGATCAGGTACCATGAGCATGTTGAGACTTAACCCCTGGCCTACAGAAGAGGGTGTAATGTTCCGAGTGCTCAACAACATGTTTGACGTGGATGATCTGGTACCATGAGCATGTTGAGACTTAACCCCTGGCCTACAGAAGAGGGTGTAATGTTCCGAGTGCTCAACAACATGTTTGACGTGGATGATCTGGTACCATGAGCATGTTGAGACTTAACCCCTGGCCTACAGAAGAGGGTGTAATGTTCCGAGTGCTCAACAACATGTTTGACGTGGATGATCTGGTACCATGAGCATGTTGAGACTTAACCCCTGGCCTACAGAAGAGGGTGTAATGGTTCCGAGTGCTCAACAACATGTTTGACGTGGATGATCTGGTACCATGAGCATGTTGAGACTTAACCCCTGGCCTACAGAAGAGGGTGTAATGTTCCGAGTGCTCAACAACATGTTTGACGTGGATGATCTGGTACCATGAGCATGTTGAGACTTAACCCCTGGCCTACAGAAGAGGGTGTAATGTTCCGAGTGCTCAACAACATGTTTGACGTGGATGATCTGGTACCATGAGCATGTTGAGACTTAACCCCAGGCCTACAGAAGAGGGTGTAATGTTCCGAGTGCTCAACAACATGTTTGACGTGGATGATCTGGTACCATGAGCATGTTGAGACTTAACCCCTGGCCTACAGAAGAGGGTGTAATGTTCCGAGTGCTCAACAACATGTTTGACGTGGATGATCTGGTACCATGAGCATGTTGAGACTTAACCCCTGGCCTACAGAAGAGGGTGTAATGTTCCGAGTGCTCAACAACATGTTTGACGTGGATGATCTGGTACCATGAGCATGTTGAGACTTAACCCCTGGCCTACAGAAGAGGGTGTAATGTTCCGAGTGCTCAACAACATGTTTGACGTGGATGATCTGGTACCATGAGAATGTTGAGACTTAACACCTGGCCTACAGAAGAGGGTGTAATGTTCCGAGTGCTCAACAACATGTTTGACGTGGATGATCTGGTACCATGAGCATGTTGAGACTTAACCCCTGGCCTACAGAAGAGGGTGTAATGTTCCGAGTGCTCAACAACATGTTTGACGTGGATGATCTGGTACCATGAGCATGTTGAGACTTAACCCCTGGCCTACAGAAGAGGGTGTAATGTTCCGAGTGCTCAACAACATGTTTGACGTGGATGATCTGGTACCATGAGCATGTTGAGACTTAACCCCTGGCCTACAGAAGAGGGTGTAATGTTCCGAGTGCTCAACAACATGTTTGACGTGGATGATCTGGTACCATGAGCATGTTGAGACTTAACCCCTGGCCTACAGAAGAGGGTGTAATGTTCCGAGTGCTCAACAACATGTTTGACGTGGATGATCTGGTACCATGAGCATGTTGAGACTTAACCCCTGGCCTACAGAAGAGGGTGTAATGTTCCGAGTGCTCAACAACATGTTTGACGTGGATGATCTGGTACCATGAGCATGTTGAGACTTAACCCCTGGCCTACAGAAGAGGGTGTAATGTTCCGAGTGCTCAACAACATGTTTGACGTGGATGATCTGGTACCATGAGCATGTTGAGACTTAACCCCTGGCCTACAGAAGAGGGTGTAATGTTCCGAGTGCTCAACAACATGTTTGACGTGGATGATCTGGTACCATGAGCATGTTGAGACTTAACCCCTGGCCTACAGAAGAGGGTGTAATGTTCCGAGTGCTCAACAACATGTTTGACGTGGATGATCTGGTACCATGAGAATGTTGAGACTTAACACCTGGCCTACAGAAGAGGGTGTAATGTTCCGAGTGCTCAACAACATGTTTGACGTGGATGATCTGGTACCATGAGCATGTTGAGACTTAACCCCTGGCCTACAGAAGAGGGTGTAATGTTCCGAGTGCTCAACAACATGTTTGACGTGGATGATCTGGTACCATGAGCATGTTGAGACTTAACCCCTGGCCTACAGAAGAGGGTGTAATGTTCCGAGTGCTCAACAACATGTTTGACGTGGATGATCTGGTACCATGAGCATGTTGAGACTTAACCCCTGGCCTACAGAAGAGGGTGTAATGTTCCGAGTGCTCAACAACATGTTTGACGTGGATGATCTGGTACCATGAGCATGTTGTACTTAACCCCTGGCCTACAGAAGAGGGTGTAATGTTCCGAGTGCTCAACAACATGTTTGACGTGGATGATCTGGTACCATGAGCATGTTGAGACTTAACCCCTGGCCTACAGAAGAGGGTGTAATGTTCCGAGTGCTCAACAACATGTTTGACGTGCATGATCTGGTACCATGAGCATGTTGAGACTTAACCCCTGGCCTACAGAAGAGGGTGTAATGTTCCGAGTGCTCAACAACATGTTTGACGTGGATGATCTGGTACCATGAGCATGTTGAGACTTAACCCCTGGCCTACAGAAGAGGGTGTAATGTTCCGAGTGCTCAACAACATGTTTGACGTGGATGATCTGGTACCATGAGCATGTTGAGACTTAACCCCTGGCCTACAGAAGAGGGTGTAATGTTCCGAGTGCTCAACAACATGTTTGACGTGGATGATCTGGTACCATGAGCATGTTGAGACTTAACCCCTGGCCTACAGAAGAGGGTGTAATGTTCCAAGTGCTCAACAACATGTTTGACGTGGATGATCTGGTACCATGAGCATGTTGAGACTTAACCCCTGGCCTACAGAAGAGGGTGTAATGTTCCGAGTGCTCAACAACATGTTTGACGTGGATGATCTGGTACCATGAGCATGTTGAGACTTAACCCCTGGCCTACAGAAGAGGGTGTAATGTTCCGAGTGCTCAACAACATGTTTGACGTGAATGATCTGGTACCATGAGCATGTTGAGACTTAACCCCTGGCCTACAGTAGAGGGTGTAATGTTCCGAGTGCTCAACAACATGTTTGACGTGGATGATCTGGTACCATGAGCATGTTGAGACTTAACCCCTGGCCTACAGAAGAAGGTGTAATGTTCCGAGTGCTCAACAACATCTTTGACGTGGGTGATCTGGTACCATGAGCATGTTGAGACTTAACCCCTGGCCTACAGAAGAGGGTGTAATGTTCCGAGTGCTCAACAACATGTTTGACGTGGATGATCTGGTACCATGAGCATGTTGTGACTTAACCCCTGGCCTACAGAAGAGGGTGTAATGTTCCGAGTGCTCAACAACATGTTTGACGTGGATGATCTGGTACCATGAGCATGTTGTGACTTAACCCCTGGCCTACAGAAGAGGGTGTAATGTTCCGAGTGCTCAACAACATGTTTGACGTGGATGATCTGGTACCATGAGCATGTTGTGACTTAACCCCTGGCCTACGGAAGAGGGTGTAATGTTCCGAGTGCTCAACAACATGTTTGACGTGCATGATCTGGTACCATGAGCATGTTGAGACTTAACCCCTGGCCTACAGAAGAGGGTGTAATGTTCCGAGTGCTCAACAACATGTTTGACGTGGATGATCTGGTACCATGAGCATGTTGAGACTTAACCCCTGGCCTACAGAAGAGGGTGTAATGTTCCGAGTGCTCAACAACATGTTTGACGTGGATGATCTGGTACCATGAGCATGTTGTGACTTAACCCCTGGCCTACAGAAGAGGGTGTAATGTTCCGAGTGCTCAACAACATGTTTGACGTGGATGATCTGGTACCATGAGCATGTTGTGACTTAACCCCTGGCCTACGGAAGAGGGTGTAATGTTCCGAGTGCTCAACAACATGTTTGACGTGCATGATCTGGTACCATGAGCATGTTGAGACTTAACCCCTGGCCTACAGAAGAGGGTGTAATGTTCCGAGTGCTCAACAACATGTTTGACGTGGATGATCTGGTACCATGAGCATGTTGTGACTTAACCCCTGGCCTACAGAAGAGGGTGTAATGTTCCGAGTGCTCAACAACATGTTTGACGTGGATGATCTGGTACCATGAGCATGTTGAGACTTAACCCCTGGCCTACAGAAGAGGGTGTAATGTTCCGAGTGCTCAACAACATGTTTGACGTGGATGATCTGGTACCATGAGCATGTTGAGACTTAACCCCTGGCCTACAGAAGAGGGTGTAATGTTCCGAGTGCTCAACAACATGTTTGACGTAGATGATCTGGTACCATGAGCATGTTGAGACTTAACCCCTGGCCTACAGAAGAGGGTGTAATGTTCCGAGTGCTCAACAACATGTTTGACGTGGATGATCTGGTACCATGAGCATGTTGAGACTTAACCCCTGGCCTACAGAAGAGGGTGTAATGTTCCGAGTGCTCAACAACATGTTTGACGTGGATGATCTGGTACCATGAGCATGTTGAGACTTAACCCCAGGCCTACAGAAGAGGGTGTAATGTTCCGAGTGCTCAACAACATGTTTGACGTGGATGATCTGGTACCATGAGCATGTTGAGACTTAACCCCTGGCCTACAGAAGAGGGTGTAATGTTCCGAGTGCTCAACAACATGTTTGACGTGGATGATCTGGTACCATGAGCATGTTGAGACTTAACCCCTGGCCTACAGAAGAGGGTGTAATGTTCCGAGTGCTCAACAACATGTTTGACGTGGATGATCTGGTACCATGAGCATGTTGAGACTTAACCCCTGGCCTACAGAAGAGGGTGTAATGTTCCGAGTGCTCAACAACATGTTTGACGTGGATGATCTGGTACCATGAGCATGTTGAGACTTAACCCCAGGCCTACAGAAGAGGGTGTAATGTTCCGAGTGCTCAACAACATGTTTGACGTGGATGATCTGGTACCATGAGCATGTTGAGACTTAACCCCTGGCCTACAGAAGAGGGTGTAATGTTCCGAGTGCTCAACAACATGTTTGACGTGGATGATCTGGTACCATGAGCATGTTGAGACTTAACCCCCGGCCTACAGAAGAGGGTGTAATGTTCCGAGTGCTCAACAACATGTTTTACGTGGATGATCTGGTACCATGAGCATGTTGAGACTTAACCCCTGGCCTACAGAAGAGGGTGTAATGTTCCGAGTGCTCAACAACATGTTTGACGTGGATGATCTGGTACCATGAGCATGTTGAGACTTATCCCCTGGCCTACAGAAGAGGGTGTAATGTTCCGAGTGCTCAACAACATGTTTGACGTGGATGATCTGGTACCATGAGCATGTTGAGACTTATCCCCTGGCCTACAGAAGAGGGTGTAATGTTCCGAGTGCTCAACAACATGTTTGACGTGGATGATCTGGTACCATGAGCATGTTGAGACTTAACCCCTGGCCTACAGAAGAGGGTGTAATGTTCCGAGTGCTCAACAACATGTTTGACGTGGATGATCTGGTACCATGAGCATGTTGAGACTTAACCCCTGGCCTACAGAAGAGGGTGTAATGTTCCGAGTGCTCAACAACATGTTTGACGTGGATGATCTGGTACCATGAGCATGTTGAGACTTAACCCCTGGCCTACAGAAGAGGGTGTAATGTTCCGAGTGCTCAACAACATGTTTGACGTGGGTGATCTGGTACCATGAGCATGTTGAGACTTAACCCCTGGCCTACAGAAGAGGGTGTAATGTTCCGAGTGCTCAACAACATGTTTGACGTGGATGATCTGGTACCATGAGCATGTTGAGACTTAACCCCTGGCCTACAGAAGAGGGTGTAATGTTCCGAGTGCTCAACAACATGTTTGACGTGGATGATCTGGTACCATGAGCATGTTGAGACTTAATCCCTGGCCTACAGAAGAGGGTGTAATGTTCCGAGTGCTCAACAACATGTTTGACGTGGATGATCTGGTACCATGAGCATGTTGAGACTTAACCCCTGGCCTACAGAAGAGGGTGTAATGTTCCGAGTGCTCAACAACATGTTTGACGTGGATGATCTTGTACCATGAGCATGTTGAGACTTAACCCCTGGCCTACAGAAGAGGGTGTAATGTTCCGAGTGCTCAACAACATGTTTGACGTGGATGATCTGGTACCATGAGCATGTTGAGACTTAACCCCTGGCCTACAGAAGAGGGTGTAATGTTCCGAGTGCTCAACAACATGTTTGACGTGGATGATCTGGTACCATGAGCATGTTGAGACTTAACCCCTGGCCTACAGAAGAGGGTGTAATGTTCGGAGTGCTCAACAACATGTTTGACGTGGATGATCTGGTACCATGAGCATGTTGAGACTTAACCCCTGGCCTACAGAAGAGGGTGTAATGTTCCGAGTGCTCAACAACATATTTGACGTGGATGATCTGGTACCATAAGCATGTTGAGACTTAACCCCTGGCCTACAGAAGAGGGTGTAATGTTCCGAGTGCTCAACAACATGTTTGACGTGGATGATCTGGTACCATGAGCATGTTGAGACTTAACCCCTGGCCTACAGAAGAGGGTGTAATGTTCCGAGTGCTCAACAACATGTTTGACGTGGATGATCTGGTACCATGAGCATGTTGAGACTTAATCCCTGGCCTACAGAAGAGGGTGTAATGTTCCGAGTGCTCAACAACATGTTTGACGTGGATGATCTGGTACCATGAGCATGTTGAGACTTAACCCCTGGCCTACAGAAGAGGGTGTAATGTTCCGAGTGCTCAACAACATGTTTGACGTGGATGATCTGGTACCATGAGCATGTTGAGACTTAACCCCTGGCCTACAGAAGAGGGTGTAATGTTCCGAGTGCTCAACAACATGTTTGACGTGGATGATCTGGTACCATGAGCATGTTGAGACTTAACCCCTGGCCTACAGAAGAGGGTGTAATGTTCCGAGTGCTCAACAACATGTTTGACGTGCATGATCTGGTACCATGAGCATGTTGAGACTTAACCCCTGGCCTACAGAAGAGGGTGTAATGTTCCGAGTGCTCAACAACATGTTTGACGTGGATGATCTGGTACCATGAGCATGTTGAGACTTAACCCCTGGCCTACAGAAGAGGGTGTAATGTTCCGAGTGCTCAACAACATGTTTGACGTGGATGATCTGGTACCATGAGCATGTTGAGACTTAACCCCTGGCCTACAGAAGAGGGTGTAATGTTCCGAGTGCTCAACAACATGTTTGACGTGGATGATCTGGTACCATGAGCATGTTGAGACTTAACCCCTGGCCTACAGAAGAGGGTGTAATGTTCCGAGTGCTCAACAACATGTTTGACGTGCATGATCTGGTACCATGAGCATGTTGAGACTTAACCCCTGGCCTACAGAAGAGGGTGTAATGTTCCGAGTGCTCAACAACATGTTTGACGTGGATGATCTGGTACCATGAGCATGTTGAGACTTAACCCCTGGCCTACAGAAGAGGGTGTAATGTTCCGAGTGCTCAACAACATGTTTGACGTGGATGATCTGGTACCATGAGCATGTTGAGACTTAACCCCTGGCCTACAGAAGAGGGTGTAATGTTCCGAGTGCTCAACAACATGTTTGACGTGGATGATCTGGTACCATGAGCATGTTGAGACTTAACCCCTGGCCTACAGAAGAGGGTGTAATGTTCGGAGTGCTCAACAACATGTTTGACGTGGATGATCTGGTACCATGAGCATGTTGAGACTTAACCCCTGTCCTACAGAAGAGGGTGTAATGTTCCGAGTGCTCAACAACATGTTTGACGTGGATGATCTGGTACCATGAGCATGTTGAGACTTAACCCCTGGCCTACAGAAAAGGGTATAATGTTCCGAGTGCTCAACAACATGTTTGACGTGGATGATCTGGTACCATGAGCATGTTGAGACTTAACCCCTGGCCTACAGAAGAGGGTGTAATGTTCCGAGTGCTCAACAACATGTTTGACGTGGATGATCTGGTACCATGAGCATGTTGAGACTTAACCCCTGGCCTACAGAAGAGGGTGTAATGTTCCGAGTGCTCAACAACATATTTGACGTGGATGATCTGGTACCATAAGCATGTTGAGACTTAACCCCTGGCCTACAGAAGAGGGTGTAATGTTCCGAGTGCTCAACAACATGTTTGACGTGGATGATCTGGTACCATGAGCATGTTGAGACTTAACTCCTGGCCTACAGAAGAGGGTGTAATGTTCCGAGTGCTCAACAACATGTTTGACGTGGATGATCTGGTACCATGAGCATGTTGAGACTTAACCCCTGGCCTACAGAAGAGGGTGTAATGTTCCGAGTGCTCAACAACATGTTTGACGTGCATGATCTGGTACCATGAGCATGTTGAGACTTAACCCCTGGCCTACAGAAGAGGGTGTAATGTTCCGAGTGCTCAACAACATGTTTGACGTGGATGATCTGGTACCATGAGCATGTTGAGACTTAACCCCTGGCCTACAGAAGAGGGTGTAATGTTCCGAGAGCTCAACAACATGTTTGACGTGCATGATCTGGTACCATGAGCATGTTGAGACTTAACCCCTGGCCTACAGAAGAGGGTGTAATGTTCCGAGTGCTCAACAACATGTTTGACGTGGATGATCTGGTACCATGAGCATGTTGAGACTTAACCCCTGGCCTACAGAAGAGGGTGTAATGTTCCGAGTGCTCAACAACATGTTTGACGTGGATGATCTGGTACCATGAGCATGTTGAGACTTAACCCCTGGCCTACAGAAGAGGGTGTAATGTTCCAAGTGCTCAACAACATGTTTGACGTGGATGATCTGGTACCATGAGCATGTTGAGACTTAACCCCTGGCCTACAGAAGAGGGTGTAATGTTCCGAGTGCTCAACAACATGTTTGACGTGGATGATCTGGTACCATGAGCATGTTGAGACTTAACCCCTGGCCTACAGAAGAGGGTGTAATGTTCCGAGTGCTCAACAACATGTTTGACGTGGATGATCTGGTACCATGAGCATGTTGAGACTTAACCCCTGGCCTACAGAAGAGGGTGTAATGTTCCGAGTGCTCAACAACATGTTTGACGTAAATGATCTGGTACCATGAGCATGTTGAGACTTAACCCCTGGCCTACAGAAGAGGGTGTAATGTTCCGAGTGCTCAACAACATGTTTGACGTGCATGATCTGGTACCATGAGCATGTTGAGACTTAACCCCTGGCCTACAGAAGAGGGTATAATGTTCCGAGTGCTCAACAACATGTTTGACGTGGATGATCTGGTACCATGAGCATGTTGAGACTTAACCCCTGGCCTACAGAAGAGGGTGTAATGTTCCGAGTGCTCAACAACATGTTTGACGTGGATGATCTGGTACCATGAGCATGTTGAGACTTAACCCCTGGCCTACAGAAGAGGGTGTAATGTTCCGAGTGCTCAACAACATGTTTGACGTGGATGATCTGGTACCATGAGCATGTTGAGACTTAACCCCTGGCCTACAGAAGAGGGTGTAATGTTCCGAGTGCTCAACAACATGTTTGACGTGGATGATCTGGTACCATGAGCATGTTGAGACTTAACCCCTGGCCTACAGAAGAGGGTGTAATGTTCCGAGTGCTCAACAACATGTTTGACGTAAATGATCTGGTACCATGAGCATGTTGAGACTTAACCCCTGGCCTACAGAAGAGGGTGTAATGTTCCGAGTGCTCAACAACATGTTTGACGTGGATGATCTGGTACCATGAGCATGTTGAGACTTAACCCCTGGCCTACAGAAGAGGGTGTAATGTTCCGAGTGCTCAACAACATGTTTGACGTGGATGATCTGGTACCATGAGCATGTTGAGACTTAACCCCTGGCCTACAGAAGAGGGTGTAATGTTCCGAGTGCTCAACAACATGTTTGACGTGGATGATCTGGTACCATGAGCATGTTGAGACTTAACCCCTGGCCTACAGTAGAGGGTGTAATGTTCCGAGTGCTCAACAACATGTTTGACGTGGATGATCTGGTACCATGAGCATGTTGAGACTTAACCCCTGGCCTACAGAAGAGGGTGTAATGTTCCGAGTGCTCAACAACATGTTTGACGTGGATGATCTGGTACCATGAGCATGTTGTACTTAACCCCTGGCCTACAGAAGAGGGTGTAATGTTCCGAGTGCTCAACAACATGTTTGACGTGGATGATCTGGTACCATGAGCATGTTGTACTTAACCCCTGGCCTACAGAAGAGGGTGTAATGTTCCGAGTGCTCAACAACATGTTTGACGTGGATGATCTGGTACCATGAGCATGTTGAGACTTAACCCCAGGCCTACAGAAGAGGGTGTAATGTTCCGAGTGCTCAACAACATGTTTGACGTGGATGATCTGGTACCATGAGCATGTTGAGACTTAACCCCTGGCCTACAGAAGAGGGTTTAATGTTGCGAGTGCTCAACAACATGTTTGACGTGGATGATCTGGTACCATGAGCATGTTGAGACTTAACCCCTGGCCTACAGAAGAGGGTGTAATGTTCCGAGTGCTCAACAACATGTTTGACGTGGATGATCTGGTACCATGAGCATGTTGAGACTTAACCCCTGGCCTACAGAAGAGGGTGTAATGTTCCGAGTGCTCAACAACATGTTTGACGTGGATGATCTGGTACCATGAGCATGTTGAGACTTAACCCCTGGCCTACAGAAGAGGGTGTAATGTTCCGAGTGCTCAACAACATGTTTGACGTGGATGATCTGGTACCATGAGCATGTTGAGACTTAACCCCTGGCCTACAGAAGAGGGTGTAATGTTCCGAGTGCTCAACAACATGTTTGACGTGGATGATCTGGTACCATGAGCATGTTGAGACTTAACCCCTGGCCTACAGAAGAGGGTGTAATGTTCCGAGTGCTCAACAACATGTTTGACGTGGATGATCTGGTACCATGAGCATGTTGAGACTTAACCCCTGGCCTACAGAAGAGGGTGTAATGTTCCGAGAGCTCAACAACATGTTTGACGTGGATGATCTGGTACCATGAGCATGTTGAGACTTAACCCCTGGCCTACAGAAGAGGGTGTAATGTTCCGAGTGCTCAACAACATGTTTGACGTGGATGATCTGGTACCATGAGCATGTTGAGACTTAACCCCTGGCCTACAGAAGAGGGTGTAATGTTCCGAGTGCTCAACAACATGTTTGACGTGGATGATCTGGTACCATGAGCATGTTGAGACCTAACCCCTGGCCTACAGAAGAGGGTGTAATGTTCCGAGTGCTCAACAACATGTTTGACGTGGATGATCTGGTACCATGAGCATGTTGAGACTTAACCCCTGGCCTACAGAAGAGGGTGTAATGTTCCGAGTGCTCAACAACATGTTTGACGTGGATGATCTGGTACCATGAGCATGTTGAGACTTAACCCCTGGCCTACAGAAGAGGGTGTAATGTTCCGAGTGCTCAACAACATGTTTGACGTGGATGATCTGGTACCATGAGCATGTTGAGACCTAACCCCTGGCCTACAGAAGAGGGTGTAATGTTCCGAGTGCTCAACAACATGTTTGACGTGGATGATCTGGTACCATGAGCATGTTGAGACTTAACCCCTGGCCTACAGAAGAGGGGTGTAATGTTCCGAGTGCTCAACAACATGTTTGACGTGGATGATCTGGTACCATGAGCATGTAGAGACTTAACCCCTGGCCTACAGAAGAGGGTGTAATGTTCCGAGTGCTCAACAACATGTTTGACGTGGATGATCTGGTACCATTAGCATGTTGAGACTTAACCCCTGGCCTACAGAAGAGGGTGTAATGTTCCGAGTGCTCAACAACATGTTTGACGTGGATGATCTGGTACCATGAGCATGTAGAGACTTAACCCCTGGCCTGCAGAAGAGGGTGTAATGTTCCGAGTGCTCAACAACATGTTTGACGTGGATGATCTGGTACCATGAGCATGTAGAGACTTAACCCCTGGCCTACAGAAGAGGGTGTAATGTTCCGAGTGCTCAACAACATGTTTGACGTGGATGATCTGGGTACCATGAGCATGTAGAGACTTAACCCCTGGCCTACAGAAGAGGGTGTAATGTTCCGAGTGCTCAACAACATGTTTGACGTGGATGATCTGGTACCATAAGCATGTTGAGACTTAACCCCTGGCCTACAGAAGAGGGTGTAATGTTCCGAGTGCTCAACAACATGTTTGACGTGGATGATCTGGTACCATGAGCATGTTGAGACTTAACCCCTGGCCTACAGAAGAGGGTGTAATGTTCCGAGTGCTCAACAACATGTTTGACGTGGATGATCTGGTACCATGAGCATGTTGAGACTTAACCCCTGGCCTACAGAAGAGGGTGTAATGTTCCGAGTGCTCAACAACATGTTTGACGTGGATGATCTGGTACCATGAGCATGTTGAGACTTAACCCCTGGCCTACAGAAGAGGGTGTAATGTTCCGAGTGCTCAACAACATGTTTGACGTGGATGATCTGGTACCATGAGCATGTTGAGACTTAACCCCTGGCCTACAGAAGAGGGTGTAATGTTCCGAGTGCTCAACAACATGTTTGACGTGGATGATCTGGTACCATGAGCATGTTGAGACTTAACCCCTGGCCTACAGAAGAGGGTGTAATGTTCCGAGTGCTCAACAACATGTTTGACGTGGATGATCTGGTACCATGAGCATGTTGAGACTTAACCCCTGGCCTACAGAAGAGGGTGTAATGTTCCGAGTGCTCAACAACATGTTTGACGTGGATGATCTGGTACCATGAGCATGTTAAGACTTAACCCCTGGCCTACAGAAGAGGGTGTAATTTTCCGAGTGCTCAACAACATGTTTGACGTGCATGATCTGGTACCATGAGCATGTTGAGACTTAACCCCTGGCCTACAGAAGAGGGTGTAATGTTCCGAGTGCTCAACAACATGTTTGACGTGGATGATCTGGTACCATGAGCATGTTGAGACTTAACCCCTGGCCTACAGAAGAGGGTGTAATGTTCCGAGTGCTCAACAACATGTTTGACGTGGATGATCTGGTACCATGAGAATGTTGAGACTTAACCCCTGGCCTACAGAAGAGGGTGTAATGTTCCGAGTGCTCAACAACATGTTTGACGTGGATGATCTGGTACCATGAGCATGTTGAGACTTAACCCCTGGCCTACAGAAGAGGGTGTAATGTTCCGAGTGCTCAACAACATGTTTGACGTGGATGATCTGGTACCATGAGCATGTTGAGACCTAACCCCTGGCCTACAGAAGAGGGTGTAATGTTCCGAGTGCTCAACAACATGTTTGACGTGGATGATCTGGTACCATGAGCATGTTGAGACTTAACCCCTGGCCTACAGAAGAGGGTGTAATGTTCCGAGTGCTCAACAACATGTTTGACGTGGATGATCTGGTACCATGAGCATGTTGAGACTTAACCCCTGGCCTACAGAAGAGGGTGTAATGTTCCGAGTGCTCAACAACATGTTTGACGTGGATGATCTGGTACCATGAGCATGTTGAGACTTAACCCCTGGCCTACAGAAGAGGGTGTAATGTTCCGAGTGCTCAACAACATGTTTGACGTGGATGATCTGGTACCATGAGCATGTTGAGACTTAACCCCTGTCCTACAGAAGAGGGTGTAATGTTCCGAGTGCTCAACAACATGTTTGACGTGGATGATCTGGTACCATGAGCATGTTGAGACTTAACCCCTGGCCTACAGAAGAGGGTGTAATGTTCCGAGTGCTCAACAACATGTTTGACGTGGATGATCTGGTACCATTAGCATGTTGAGACTTAACCCCTGGCCTACAGAAGAGGGTGTAATGTTCCGAGAGCTCAACAACATGTTTGACGTGGATGATCTGGTACCATGAGCATGTTGAGACTTAACCCCTGGCCTACAGAAGAGGGTGTAATGTTCCGAGTGCTCAACAACATGTTTGACGTGGATGATCTGGTACCATGAGCATGTTGAGACTTAACCCCTGGCCTACAGAAGAGGGTGTAATGTTCCGAGTGCTCAACAACATGTTTGACGTGCATGATCTGGTACCATTAGCATGTTGAGACTTAACCCCTGGCCTACAGAAGAGGGTGTAATGTTCCGAGTGCTCAACAACATGTTTGACGTGGATGATCTGGTACCATGAGCATGTTGAGACTTAACCCCTGGCCTACAGAAGAGGGTGTAATGTTCCGAGTGCTCAACAACATGTTTGACGTGCATGATCTGGTACCATGAGCATGTTGAGACTTAACCCCTGGCCTACAGAAGAGGGTGTAATGTTCCGAGTGCTCAACAACATGTTTGACGTGGATGATCTGGTACCATGAGCATGTTGAGACTTAACCCCTGGCCTACAGAAGAGGGTGTAATGTTCCGAGTGCTCAACAACATGTTTGACGTGGATGATCTGGTACCATGAGCATGTTGAGACTTAACCCCTGGCCTACAGAAGAGGGTGTAATGTTCCGAGTGCTCAACAACATGTTTGACGTGCATGATCTGGTACCATTAGCATGTTGAGACTTAACCCCTGGCCTACAGAAGAGGGTGTAATGTTCCGAGTGCTCAACAACATGTTTGACGTGGATGATCTGGTACCATGAGCATGTTGAGACTTAACCCCTGGCCTACAGAAGAGGGTGTAATGTTCCGAGTGCTCAACAACATGTTTGACGTGGATGATCTGGTACCATGAGCATGTTGAGACTTAACCCCTGGCCTACAGAAGAGGGTGTAATGTTCCGAGTGCTCAACAACATGTTTGACGTGCATGATCTGGTACCATGAGCATGTTGAGACTTAACCCCTGGCCTACAGAAGAGGGTGTAATGTTCCGAGTGCTCAACAACATGTTTGACGTGGATGATCTGGTACCATGAGCATGTTGAGACTTAACCCCTGGCCTACAGAAGAGGGTGTAATGTTCCGAGTGCTCAACAACATGTTTGACGTGGATGATCTGGTACCATGAGCATGTTGAGACTTAACCCCTGGCCTACAGAAGAGGGTGTAATGTTCCGAGTGCTCAACAACATGTTTGACGTGGATGATCTGGTACCATGAGCATGTTGAGACTTAACCCCTGGCCTACAGAAGAGGGTGTAATGTTCCGAGTGCTCAACAACATGTTTGACGTGGATGATCTGGTACCATGAGCATGTTGAGACTTAACCCCTGGCCTACAGAAGAGGGTGTAATGTTCCGAGTGCTCAACAACATGTTTGACGTGGATGATCTGGTACCATGAGCATGTTGAGACTTAACCCCTGGCCTACAGAAGAGGGTGTAATGTTCCGAGTGCTCAACAACATGTTTGACGTGGATGATCTGGTACCATGAGCATGTTGAGACTTAACCCCTGGCCTACAGAAGAGGGTGTAATGTTCCGAGTGCTCAACAACATGTTTGACGTGGATGATCTGGTACCATGAGCATGTTGAGACTTAACCCCTGGCCTACAGAAGAGGGTGTAATGTTCCGAGTGCTCAACAACATGTTTGACGTGGATGATCTGGTACCATGAGCATGTTGAGACCTAACCCCTGGCCTACAGAAGAGGGTGTAATGTTCCGAGTGCTCAACAACATGTTTGACGTGGATGATCTGGTACCATGAGCATGTTGAGACTTAACCCCTGGCCTACAGAAGAGGGTGTAATGTTCCGAGTGCTCAACAACATGTTTGACGTGGATGATCTGGTACCATGAGCATGTTGAGACTTAACCCCTGGCCTACAGAAGAGGGTGTAATGTTCCGAGTGCTCAACAACATGTTTGACGTGGATGATCTGGTACCATGAGCATGTTGAGACTTAACCCCTGGCCTACAGAAGAGGGTTTAATGTTCCGAGTGCTCAACAACATGTTTGACGTGGATGATCTGGTACCATGAGCATGTTGAGACTTAACCCCTGGCCTACAGAAGAGGGTGTAATGTTCCGAGTGCTCAACAACATGTTTGACGTGGATGATCTGGTACCATGAGCATGTTGAGACTTAACCCCTGGCCTACAGAAGAGGGTGTAATGTTCCGAGTGCTCAACAACATGTTTGACGTGCATGATCTGGTACCATGAGCATGTTGAGACTTAACCCCTGGCCTACAGAAGAGGGTGTAATGTTCCGAGTGCTCAACGACATGTTTGACGTGGATGATCTGGTACCATGAGCATGTTGAGACTTAACCCCTGGCCTACAGAAGAGGGTGTAATGTTCCGAGTGCTCAACAACATGTTTGACGTGGATGATCTGGTACCATGAGCATGTTGAGACTTAACCCCTGGCCTACAGAAGAGGGTGTAATGTTCCGAGTGCTCAACAACATGTTTGACGTGGATGATCTGGTACCATGAGCATGTTGAGACTTAACCCCTGGCCTACAGAAGAGGGTGTAATGTTCCGAGTGCTCAACAACATGTTTGACGTGGATGATCTGGTACCATAAGCATGTTGAGACTTAACCCCTGGCCTACAGAAGAGGGTGTAATGTTCCGAGTGCTCAACAACATGTTTGACGTGGATGATCTGGTACCATGAGCATGTTGAGACTTAACCCCTGGCCTACAGAAGAGGGTGTAATGTTCCGAGTGCTCAACAACATGTTTGACGTGGATGATCTGGTACCATGAGCATGTTGAGACTTAACCCCTGGCCTACAGAAGAGGGTGTAATGTTCCGAGTGCTCAACAACATGTTTGACGTGGATGATCTGGTACCATGAGCATGTTGAGACTTAACCCCTGGCCTACAGAAGAGGGTGTAATGTTCCGAGTGCTCAACAACATGTTTGACGTGGATGATCTGGTACCATGAGCATGTTGAGACTTAACCCCTGGCCTACAGAAGAGGGTGTAATGTTCCGAGTGCTCAACAACATGTTTGACGTGGATGATCTGGTACCATGAGCATGTTGAGACTTAACCCCTGGCCTACAGAAGAGGGTGTAATGTTCCGAGTGCTCAACAACATGTTTGACGTGCATGATCTGGTACCATGAGCATGTTGAGACTTAACCCCTGGCCTACAGAAGAGGGTGTAATGTTCCGAGTGCTCAACAACATGTTTGACGTGGATGATCTGGTACCATGAGCATGTTGAGACTTAACCCCTGGCCTACAGAAGAGGGTGTAATGTTCCGAGTGCTCAACAACATGTTTGTCGTGGATGATCTGGTACCATGAGCATGTTGAGACTTAACCCCTGGCCTACAGAAGAGGGTGTAATGTTCCGAGTGCTCAACAACATGTTTGACGTGGATGATCTGGTACCATGAGCATGTTGAGACTTAACCCCTGGCCTACAGAAGAGGGTGTAATGTTCCGAGTGCTCAACAACATGTTTGACGTGGATGATCTGGAACCATGAGCATGTTGAGACTTAACCCCTGGCCTACAGAAGAGGGTGTAATGTTCCGAGTGCTCAACAACATGTTTGACGTGGATGATCTGGTACCATGAGCATGTTGAGACTTAACCCCTGGCCTACAGATGAGGGTGTAATGTTCCGAGTGCTCAACAACATGTTTGACGTGGATGATCTGGTACCATGAGCATGTTGAGACTTAACCCCTGGCCTACAGAAAAGGGTATAATGTTCCGAGTGCTCAACAACATGTTTGACGTGGATGATCTGGTACCATGAGCATGTTGAGACTTAACCCCTGGCCTACAGAAGAGGGTGTAATGTTCCGAGTGCTCAACAACATGTTTGACGTGGATGATCTGGTACCATGAGCATGTTGAGACTTAACCCCTGGCCTACAGAAGAGGGTGTAATGTTCCGAGTGCTCAACAACATGTTTGACGTGGATGATCTGGTACCATGAGCATGTTGAGACTTAACCCCTGGCCTACAGAAGAGGGTGTAATGTTCCGAGTGCTCAACAACATGTTTGACGTGGATGATCTGGTACCATGAGCATGTTGAGACTTAACCCCTGGCCTACAGAAGAGGGTGTAATGTTCCGAGTCCTCAACAACATGTTTGACGTGGATGATCTGGTACCATGAGCATGTTGAGACTTAACCCCTGGCCTACAGAAGAGGGTGTAATGTTCCGAGTGCTCAACAACATGTTTGACGTGGATGATCTGGTACCATGAGCATGTTGAGACTTAACCCCTGGCCTACAGAAGAGGGTGTAATGTTCCGAGTGCTCAACAACATGTTTGACGTGGATGATCTGGTACCATGAGCATGTTGAGACTTAACCCCTGGCCTACAGAAGAGGGTGTAATGTTCCGAGTGCTCAACAACATGTTTGACGTGGATGATCTGGTACCATGAGCATGTTGAGACTTAACCCCTGGCCTACAGAAAAGGGTATAATGTTCCGAGTGCTCAACAACATGTTTGACGTGGATGATCTGGTACCATGAGCATGTTGAGACTTAACCCCTGGCCTACAGAAGAGGGTGTAATGTTCCGAGTGCTCAACAACATGTTTGACGTGGATGATCTGGTACCATGAGCATGTTGAGACTTAACCCCTGGCCTACAGAAGAGGGTGTAATGTTCCGAGTGCTCAACAACATGTTTGACGTGCATGATCTGGTACCATGAGCATGTTGAGACTTAACCCCTGGCCTACAGAAAAGGGTATAATGTTCCGAGTGCTCAACAACATGTTTGACGTGGATGATCTGGTACCATGAGCATGTTGAGACTTAACCCCTGGCCTACAGAAGAGGGTGTAATGTTCCGAGTGCTCAACAACATGTTTGACGTGGATGATCTGGTACCATGAGCATGTTGAGACTTAACCCCTGGCCTACAGAAGAGGGTGTAATGTTCCGAGTGCTCAACAACATGTTTGACGTGGATGATCTGGTACCATGAGCATGTTGAGACTTAACCCCTGGCCTACAGAAGAGGGTGTAATGTTCCGAGTGCTCAACAACATGTTTGACGTGGATGATCTGGTACCATGAGCATGTTGAGACTTAACCCCTGGCCTACAGAAGAGGGTGTAATGTTCCGAGTGCTCAACAACATGTTTGACGTGGATGATCTGGTACCATGAGCATGTTGAGACTTAACCCCTGGCCTACAGAAGAGGGTGTAATGTTCCGAGTGCTCAACAACATGTTTGACGTGGATGATCTGGTACCATGAGCATGTTGAGACTTAACTTCTGGCCTACAGAAGAGGGTGTAATGTTCCGAGTGCTCAACAACATGTTTGACGTGGATGATCTGGTACCATGAGCATGTTGAGACTTAACCCCTGGCCTACAGAAGAGGGTGTAATGTTCCGAGTGCTCAACAACATGTTTGACGTGGATGATCTGGTACCATGAGCATGTTGAGACTTAACCCCTGGCCTACAGAAGAGGGTGTAATGTTCCGAGTGCTCAACAACATGTTTGACGTGGATGATCTGGTACCATGAGCATGTTGAGACTTAATCCCTGGCCTACAGAAGAGGGTGTAATGTTCCGAGTGCTCAACAACATGTTTGACGTGGATGATCTGGTACCATGAGCATGTTGAGACTTAACCCCTGGCCTACAGAAGAGGGTGTAATGTTCCGAGTGCTCAACAACATGTTTGACGTGGATGATCTGGTACCATGAGCATGTTGAGACTTAACCCCTGGCCTACAGAAGAGGGTGTAATGTTCCGAGTGCTCAACAACATGTTTGACGTGGATGATCTGGTACCATGAGCATGTTGAGACTTAACCCCTGGCCTACAGAAGAGGGTGTAATGTTCCGAGTGCTCAACAACATGTTTGACGTGGATGATCTGGTACCATGAGCATGTTGAGACTTAACCCCTGGCCTACAGAAGAGGGTGTAATGTTCCGAGTGCTCAACAACATGTTTGACGTGGATGATCTGGTACCATGAGCATGTTGAGACTTAACCCCTGGCCTACAGAAGAGGGTGTAATGTTCCGAGTGCTCAACA
Source organism: Leuctra nigra (assembly GCA_934045905.1). Lineage (NCBI taxonomy): Eukaryota > Metazoa > Arthropoda > Insecta > Plecoptera > Leuctridae > Leuctra > Leuctra nigra. The sequence continues at coordinate 62,985,971 of OW203761.1, read as the reverse complement.
ACATGTTTGACGTGGATGATCTGGTACCATGAGCATGTTGAGACTTAACCCCTGGCCTACAGAAGAGGGTGTAATGTTCCGAGTGCTCAACAACATGTTTGACGTGGATGATCTGGTACCATGAGCATGTTGAGACTTAACCCCTGGCCTACAGAAGAGGGTGTAATGTTCCGAGTGCTCAACAACATGTTTGACGTGGATGATCTGGTACCATGAGCATGTTGAGACTTAACCCCTGGCCTACAGAAGAGGGTGTAATGTTCCGAGTGCTCAACAACATGTTTGACGTGGATGATCTGGTACCATGAGCATGTTGAGACTTAACCCCTGGCCTACAGAAGAGGGTGTAATGTTCCGAGTGCTCAACAACATGTTTGACGTGGATGATCTGGTACCATGAGCATGTTGAGACTTAACCCCTGGCCTACAGAAGAGGGTGTAATGTTCCGAGTGCTCAACAACATGTTTGACGTGGATGATCTGGTACCATGAGCATGTTGAGACTTAACCCCTGGCCTACAGAAGAGGGTGTAATGTTCCGAGTGCTCAACAACATGTTTGACGTGGATGATCTGATACCATGAGCATGTTGAGACTTAACCCCTGGCCTACAGAAGAGGGTGTAATGTTCCGAGTGCTCAACAACATGTTTGACGTGGATGATCTGGTACCATGAGCATGTTGAGACTTAACCCCTGGCCTACAGAAGAGGGTGTAATGTTCCGAGTGCTCAACAACATGTTTGACGTGCATGATCTGGTACCATGAGCATGTTGAGACTTAACCCCTGGCCTACAGAAAAGGGTATAATGTTCCGAGTGCTCAACAACATGTTTGACGTGGATGATCTGGAACCATGAGCATGTTGAGACTTAACCCCTGGCCTACAGAAGAGGGTGTAATGTTCCGAGTGCTCAACAACATGTTTGACGTGGATGATCTGGTACCATGAGCATGTTGAGACTTAACCCCTGGCCTACAGAAGAGGGTGTAATGTTCCGAGTGCTCAACAACATGTTTGACGTGGATGATCTGGTACCATGAGCATGTTGAGACTTAACCCCTGGCCTACAGAAGAGGGTGTAATGTTCCGAGTGCTCAACAACATGTTTGACGTGGATGATCTGGTACCATGAGCATGTTGAGACTTAACCCCTGGCCTACAGAAGAGGGTGTAATGTTCCGAGTGCTCAACAACATGTTTGACGTGGATGATCTGGTACCATGAGCATGTTGAGACTTAACCCCTGGCCTACAGAAGAGGGTGTAATGTTCCGAGTGCTCAACAACATGTTTGACGTGGATGATCTGGTACCATGAGCATGTTGAGACTTAACCCCTGGCCTACAGAAGAGGGTGTAATGTTCCGAGTGCTCAACAACATGTTTGACGTGGATGATCTGGTACCATGAGCATGTTGAGACTTAACCCCTGGCCTACAGAAGAGGGTGTAATGTTCCGAGTGCTCAACAACATGTTTGACGTGGATGATCTGGTACCATGAGCATGTTGAGACTAAACCCCTGGCCTACAGAAGAGGGTGTAATGTTCCGAGTGCTCAACAACATGTTTGACGTGGATGATCTGGTACCATGAGCATGTTGAGACTTAACCCCTGGCCTACAGAAGAGGGTGTAATGTTCCGAGTGCTCAACAACATGTTTGACGTGGATGATCTGGTACCATGAGCATGTTGAGACTTAACCCCTGGCCTACAGAAGAGGGTGTAATGTTCCGAGTGCTCAACAACATGTTTGACGTGCATGATCTGGTACCATGAGCATGTTGAGACTTAACCCCTGGCCTACAGAAGAGGGTGTAATGTTCCGAGTGCTCAACAACATGTTTGACGTGGATGATCTGGTACCATGAGCATGTTGAGACTTAACCCCTGGCCTACAGAAGAGGGTGTAATGTTCCGAGTGCTCAACAACATGTTTGACGTGGATGATCTGGTACCATGAGCATGTTGAGACTTAACCCCTGGCCTACAGAAGAGGGTGTAATGTTCCGAGTGCTCAACAACATGTTTGACGTGGATGATCTGGTACCATGAGCATGTTGAGACTTAACCCCTGGCCTACAGAAGAGGGTGTAATGTTCCGAGTGCTCAACAACATGTTTGACGTGGATGATCTGGTACCATGAGCATGTTGAGACTTAACCCCTGGCCTACAGAAGAGGGTGTAATGTTCCGAGTGCTCAACAACATGTTTGACGTGGATGATCTGGTACCATGAGCATGTTGAGACTTAACCCCTGGCCTACAGAAGAGGGTATAATGTTCCGAGTGCTCAACAACATGTTTGACGTGGATGATCTGGTACCATGAGCATGTTGAGACTTAACCCCTGGCCTACAGAAGAGGGTGTAATGTTCCGAGTGCTCAACAACATGTTTGACGTGCATGATCTGGTACCATGAGCATGTTGAGACTTAACCCCTGGCCTACAGAAGAGGGTGTAATGTTCCGAGTGCTCAACAACATGTTTGACGTGGATGATCTGGTACCATGAGCATGTTGAGACTTAACCCCTGGCCTACAGAAGAGGGTGTAATGTTCCGAGTGCTCAACAACATGTTTGACGTGGATGATCTGGTACCATGAGCATGTTGAGACTTAACCCCTGGCCTACAGAAGAGGGTTTAATGTTCCGAGTGCTCAACAACATGTTTGACGTGGATGATCTGGTACCATGAGCATGTTGAGACTTAACCCCTGTCCTACAGAAGAGGGTGTAATGTTCCGAGTGCTCAACAACATGTTTGACGTGGATGATCTGGTACCATGAGCATGTTGAGACTTAACCCCTGGCCTACAGAAGAGGGTGTAATGTTCCGAGTGCTCAACAACATGTTTGACGTGGATGATCTGGTACCATGAGCATGTTGAGACTTAACCCCTGGCCTACAGAAGAGGGTGTAATGTTCCGAGTGCTCAACAACATGTTTGACGTGGATGATCTGGTACCATGAGCATGTTGAGACTTAACCCCTGGCCTACAGAAGAGGGTGTAATGTTCCGAGTGCTCAACAACATGTTTGACGTGGATGATCTGGTACCATGAGCATGTTGAGACTTAACCCCTGGCCTACAGAAGAGGGTGTAATGTTCCGAGTGCTCAACAACATGTTTGACGTGGATGATCTGGTACCATGAGCATGTTGAGACTTAACCCCTGGCCTACAGAAGAGGGTGTAATGTTCCGAGTGCTCAACAACATGTTTGACGTGGATGATCTGGTACCATGAGCATGTTGAGACTTAACCCCTGGCCTACAGAAGAGGGTGTAATGTTCCGAGTGCTCAACAACATGTTTGACGTGGATGATCTGGTACCATGAGCATGTTGAGACTTAACCCCTGGCCTACAGAAGAGGGTGTAATGTTCCGAGTGCTCAACAACATGTTTGACGTGGATGATCTGGTACCATGAGCATGTTGAGACTTAACCCCTGGCCTACAGAAGAGGGTGTAATGTTCCGAGTGCTCAACAACATGTTTGACGTGTTCTCATACGAGTGTTCTCATACTTTAGAAATCACTGTGTATTTGAATGCAACTGACTCACATATGGCGAGTGTTCTCATACTTTAGAAATCACTGTGTATTTGAATGCAACTGACTCACATATGGCGAGTGTTCTCATACTTTAGAAATCACTGTGTATTTGAATGCAACTGACTCACATATGGCGAGTGTTCTCATACTTTAGAAATCACTGTGTATTTGAATGCAACTGACTCACATATGGCGAGTGTTCTCATACTTTAGAAGTCACTGTGTATTTGAATGCAACTGACTCACATATGGCGAGTGTTCTCATTTTGTTGCTGGAACTGTGTGAATCTTGACTCCCGGACGAAGACTTCAATAATGTTGCATGTTGCATGAAGAATAATCCATGGTTACACGTAATTTTTATTATCTCATTGTTGAATAATAATTGTTTCATAGCAAAAATACGATGGCATTGGCAATAATAATGCACATTATATTGTATGTACAATAGTGTGCATTATTGCGTATTGTTTGAACTTTAACATTTTGCGTTATTCTTGAAGTTCCTATTATACTCCAGGGTACCTATTCTATATCTCTTTTTGATATAGAAAAGAGACCCACCCCTACGAGTGAGGCCGCTACGTGATCAAAAAAAGATATACCTGGAATAGGGCCTCAGGGGCTGGATTCATGAAAAGTATGATCTGCTTATACGTATTATATTTTGATAATACCAAGAACACCGTGTTAAATGAAAGTTAATACCATAGATAGCACGTATTAGGAGATAATACTTCTTTGTGAATCCAACCCCAGGTTCTTGAAAATGTAAGGTTAGTTCGTTTACCCTACTAAAGCCTGCCACATTGTAAAACGACGTTCGTTTTCGATTTTTGGTCAATTGTGGCAGCACACAGCCTGTTCGATTTGACGTTTGTGGCAGATGAAAGTGAGAGTGAAATACGGTGAAATATGTGAGAGTGGAGCATGAGAAAAAATAGTGAGAAAATCAGTATCAGCCAATAGAATCTAAGCTCACTGGATTTCAATTGGTTGATAACAATTTGTCACTATGTTTTACTCATACTCACTCTCACTTTATTCAGGAATAGGGGTCCAGATGATGTGTAGTCTGTGGCAAGTTGTTTTTAAACTATGACAGAGAATAATCAAGACTAGAAATGTTGATGAAAAACTATTTATTTTCAGTAATATTGCTTACTTTTGTATTGATCTCCGGCTTCCCGGAGTTTTGTGCCACTATTTTTTACTATTTGTGGTAACTCCTTCCATTTTTGGCTTTATACAACAATCTACCAAAAGCTGTCATTGCAAGTTTTGTTAGCGTAAACGAACAAACCTTTTAAGAGTATAGTAACATGAGATCGAACCAAAAGAGTAAAAGAAGGCGCCAATTGCTATTTAAATGTCAAAAATACATGATTTACTCAATTTCTTTAGAAAGCTTGACTTTTTATTGCACTTGTATGTTAATTAGCTTGATAGCAAATAATAAATAACTACTAACTGAATGGTGTGAAGGTGTGGTGTTCATGAATGGTGTTTGGAATTATCGTAATCTTTGTATATTATCGCATACACTGTGTAAGGATTTTATCATAAGTATCGACATCGTTGCCATTAAAAGCTCGTCAACTTGAGTAAACATTATTGTTGTTAAAAAGAGTTTTAACTTACTGAAAGTGTTTCTAGAAAACCAGACACTTCTGGCTCAGTGCACGGATCAAATTAGCAGAGGTGGTCTACTGATATTAAAGATGTTCCTTAAGATAGTCAAGTTTTTTATGATGTCAGTATTGCGTAAGGGTAGGTAAAGTGTAGAGGTAGTGTAGTGTGTAAAATGCAAATGACTCACACGTAATGGCGAATATTCTCGTTTTATTGATGGAACGGCGTGAATCTGTTTCGAAACTCTCAACTTTGAATTTATTTTGAATATAGCAACATGGTTACAGATACCTTTATGGTCTCACTGTTGAATATTAATTGTTTCAATAATCGAAATGCGATTGCATTGTCAATAATAAAGCAAATTTTTGTGTCATCCATGAAGAAATCAAAGTTATTCACGGCCAATTCTTGGTTGAGTGTAGAAGTTTATCACGTGAGACCGAAGTGAGATTACATGTCATGGTGAGACCAAGAGTAACTGATATGATCACGCTCCAAGAATCTATAATATGTTGACGCAAAAGTAATGCTCCTACTTGTTTTCCTTATAACGTCTGAAGATATGTATAAACTAAATGTTTATAATAGGTACCTAAAGTTTCAAATTGGTTATGGCTACCATTTTCTTGCTCACAAAAATGTGCTGTGTTTAGGACATTATTTACAACATTGTCTATTCTTTGACGAATGTAAATTGAGAGTTGTGGGAGTGTCGACTTGTTCGCGTACAAACATCTCGTGTACTCAAACTCAAATATGGAAAACTTCCCTTTAAAGTGGACCAGGTTTCAGCCATAGTGATTGATTAAAATTCGCTGTAATTCATATATGTTTCTGATGTAAATACCTCCCTCTAACAACATCATACACAGGGGCGGATTCAAGGAGGGGCGGAAGGGGCGACCGCCCCCCCCCCCCCCCCTATGATTCCTCCTCCACCTTCTATTAAGATCAGCATTGATTTTTCATTTCGTCATTTACAAAAATATCGTAATCGTGGCTTGTTTATTGGCAAGGATTAATCTTTGCTCTAAAAGTGCCTTAAAACAAAATGTTTTCTTCAATATTTCGAAAAGAAACTCAGGCCTTTGCCGGCTAAGGGCATGGGCGTCCTTGGAGGGGAAGGGGGGTGGGCAATGATGCCAGGATAACATGAAAATTTTATTGTGTTTTAAGTATAGTTTCATTTGCTAAACAAAAAACTAAAAAAATAAATTCAAAGTGTCAACAAACCAAAAAATACTTTGTTGGGCAAGGTGGGGGCACTACCCCAAAGTGTCAAAGTTTAAAAAAATATTGAATTGTTCAACAAAATACACCTCATAACGTCTCAAAATTTGATTTCGAAGTGACCAAAAACCAAAAAACGCCCTGCAGGGCAGGTGGGGGGGCACGCCCACCACAATCCCCTTAGCCCGTGGGACAATTGTTTTCCTTGCCTTGCCCCCACACCCTGGCAAAAATTCTGCGGACGCCCGTGTCTAGGGGAAAACCCCAGACCCCCTCCCATATGTTCAAAAATCGCCCCCCCCCCCATGACAAGAGGCTAGATCCGCCCCTGATCAACCAATATCTTACCGTATGCTTCGATTATAATATGTCCCTCATTGAAGTTCCAATCAAACTATCCCAAAATAATTCATATTTGTAGTGCAACGTTGTCAGATTTATGGTAAATTTATCACTCTTTAGGTGGCCTATCAAACGGCAAACGGCAGTCTTATTCTAAAATGTATATCTTTAATTTTAGAATATTTTCAAGCGGGTTTGGGATATTTCTGGACGATTTCAAGTCTCCTTGTGTTATCTTATGGGGCAAAAGTGATCTTCAATCAAGAATATCGTACCTATTATATCATACGGTAAGGGGCAAATATGTTTTGCTCGTTGTAGGTATGTAATATGGTTTCATTCATTTATGAACAATAACAGATTCTCATTCCTATTACGTAACCTTGAAACCCCCTTAAGGATGTTTGAGTGATTGAGATTTTAAACCCAAAAAGTGGTTGAAAATTGGACTTTCACAATTATTTGTTGTTGAACCTGAAGACTCACGGCAATATAAATAGCTTAGTCACACCGAGCATTATCTGGCTATTGTATGATATTTAATTGAGTTCAATCAATTTGGCCTAATTAGTATGTACAGTCGCCTCCCAGACTTAGTTCTGGCGCCTCAGGGCACATCCCCTTGCTTGCGCCTGCAGGTTCGACAACTTTACATACATCGCAGTATGTATGTTGCCTATTAGCTATATACTTTGGGAACCACAACCGTTCGATAATGATGTAAACAAATCAATCCGAATAGCACGAGTCATTGGCTCGACGTAAATAATACTTTCGAAACAGTAATGTGATGTGGTCTGAGGAAAGGAACCTTATGGTGAAATAGGTAGTTTCTAGTTATCGCTAATCAAAGTTATAATGCGTAATACACTATTTTAATTTTATAAATAATGCCTTGAACGGCCGCCAAAATTATTTTATTAGACATATCGAGTTTTCCTCTACTATTCAGTGATCTTCAGAAGTAAATTACCCTCCCCCCACCTGATACCCCCCCCTCCCCCCCGTAACCCCCTGATCGGATGGATTAATAGTGACACATCGAAATCTCACAAATTCAAACAAGACAAAATTTTACATTGGGCCTAAAAAATTCCAAAGATTATTTCACAAAAACATGGGCGTCGGCAGGATTTCAGCCAGAGGGGGGAGGAGGGGGCCAAAGCAAGGAAATCGATTTTCCATGGATTAAGGGGGGTGGGGTGCGGCCCCTCACACTGCTGGCGGTTTTTTAGGTTTTTTGACATTTTGAAATCAATTTTGAAACGTTTTGAGGTGTATTTTGTTGAAACACATAAAGTTGACACTTTGGTCTCACCTTGCCCCGCATGGATTTTTTGTTTTTGTGACGCTTTGAAATGAAGATTTTAAGTTTTTTTGTTTACAAAATTCAACTCTACGTAAAACAGCACAAAATGTTATGTTTTCCGGACATTCCGGCACCCATACCTACACGAAGATATGAAGACGAAAATGTAATCATACAAATTATACATAAACTCGTAAATCCTGAATAAAGAAGGTCTTAACATTAATCAAACTAGTAATGATATCTACAAGATTTGGATGGAAACGATTCAAGATCAGATAAGAAGATAAGAAGGTTAAAAATAGCTTAAATTTCACATTGACAAGCTATTTTCCACCTTCTTATCTTCTTATCTGATTTTGAGTCGTTTCCATCCAAATCGTGTAGAGCTCATTACTAGTTTGATAAATGTTAACACCTTCTTTTATTCAGTATTGCCATCGTAAACTTACATCGTAACTTACAATCGGAAAACAAAAGTAATAACAATTATTTTCAATTTTATTCTTTTTTTTTTACTGTAAGCTTTGTTACTTATTCGTAGAAAAAGAAGCAGCAGTTTGAACTAGTATACAAATTTATTTGCATATAAACAAGTATTTTAAACGATGTTATCTCAAAAAACACTGGTTTTCCATATTATATTAAAGTCCAGACACTCTCAATTCATCCGGATCGTTTTCAAAAATGTTGTAGATTGGATACTTTTTTAATCAGATTTTTTTTTAATTTAAATTCAATCTCTCGGTATAGTAAATCAGTTTGGAGTACTGCATATATGAAACAACATTCAGCAGCGAACTTATAAAAATGTATAAATTAAAAAATTGAAACACTCAAATTGTCCTTTTTGTAACGAAACCTAAAAAAAAATTAAGGGAATGAGTCAGTTTTAAAAATAATAAGTTACATTTCTAACTACTATGACCTTGATTTAACAAATTCTACTATGTTTATTTTCCGATATTCATTTTATTACCTACAAAAAAAACCTTTCATATGCGTTACAAAGTGGACATGTGTTACTAAATGGAACAGTGTCCCAAAGTTAACAGATTATTATACTTGTGCAAACACATCAAGTATGTGCAAGTATGTGCAAACGCATTGACTGAACTGCAAAACCTGCATTCTGCATATGTCATCGGCTTCTTTTGATGCATTTGCTTTATTATTTATCCAAATTAGTCCACTTTTTTAAAGTAGATCGTTACAAAGTTGACTTGTTACAAAATGGACAAAAGGAACTTGTAAAATTCCAAGCAAAATAATAAAAACTAAGAATTTAATTTTGAATATTTCATTGCAAACATGAAAATGTGCAATATTCTGAAATAATTCAATTAAATATTGCAGGATTGCAATTACTTTCAACCGTTACAAAGTGGACGGCGATTAAACACGCTCGAGCACAGAATTTCTTCAAAACACCTTGTTGAAAGTGGAGAAGCTCCGTGAAAAGAATTGGAAATAGTGTGATAGAGGAAACATAATGGCAATAAAACTCCACTATCAACACAAAATTAATAAAAATGTAAATACAGGTTACAAGAAGACAGCTTTTGTGGGACACACTTGAAACCCATAATTTCTAGCTGAAATGTATTATTTTATATTTACATTGTCATGTAAAAAGAGAGATGAATTTCTGTAGTGTTTTAATGACCATAGTCATAACATTAATTCAAAAATAAGCTAAACATTGTTTTCTTAGGATACATACAGAGGCTGGGACATATAGGCAAATCTGTGCTTTCAACACATCAAGTATTGAAAAATCATAAAATGCATAAAAAGTTGCAATTTTTAAGGACATTGATGCTAAAATAAATACCGAGAAAAATTTGAAAATAAGTCAGGGCATAGGCGGGTCATTGGCTAAATTTGAAAATAAGTCAGGGTATAGTCGGGTCATTGGCTAAATTAAGCCAATACAAAAATACGAAAGTGGTGGGAGGCAAATCTACAACTCTTTTGAAAATTACTGATCAGCTTTTTCGATTATAACCAAATGGCTGAGGCAATTAAGGCCACGTGACAGTTGTAAGCAAATAAGAGCACTTAGCTCTGGAGAGACATGATATTGTGTTTTTAGGTAAAACATTGTATCTTTGTCAATTTTTGATATGTAAACGTTTTTTAATGACCAGGAAAATATTCTCAATAAAATGAACTTATTAAACGAAAATCTCAATTTACACGATGGTTAATTTTCTCAGACCGCATTACAAATAGACGATTTACGGTGGGAAACATATTTAATTCTTATGATTCAGAAAATTATAGTTGAGATGGTAAAATGGCAAAATCTAAATGGTCCTTAAATGGTTTACAATATCAAAAAACTATTCCATTTTAAAATTTTAGAAGCTAACTCATCTACCTGTCTCTGTTAATAAAAAATCCCTTAAATATCGGTCCAATTTCCAAAAGGTATAAATTGCGAAACATGTCATCGGCCCAAAATTTCTTTGCTAAAGTGAAGTCGACAAAAAAAGTTTCGCTAAAAAGACGTAACCCACTTCTCTACTTTATCATCATTTTACAATAATTACTCTTATTACTCACATACTCGAATAAGTTTAACGCATTCGATTCGTATAAAAGTATATAGCAAAGGCATTCTTACCCACGAAATAAATTTTAAAAAAAAATATTGAAGACTAGGTATGCAGATGTTATAGATACCTGTTATAATTTTTTATGGTTTTGAAATTAAATTTGAATTATGTCTTTTAAATTCACGAGGCATTGTTTGAAAAATCAAGTTTAAAATGTCCTGTCTTATGCATTGAGTGATTCCTCAGACGAAGACAATTACAGAGCGATCGCGTTTTATTCTAGAAATGGATTTATGATTTTTCGGTGAATGTGATAACAACCTGCTATTTGTAAATAGTAAACAGACTCTCGAGTAAATATAGGTATGATCACTGCATGGAAGAAATAATATCTGTGGGATGGGAAGTAGTTATTGATTAGTTCATTGCCGCAATACCGGTTATCAACAAAATCTCCCCACCCCATCCCAAATAACTACCCCTTGTTGTCCGTGACTTTAATACTCTTGCTGTATTGCTGAATGCCTATGCTGCAAGGGTGGTAACTACTCCTAAAACAGATTGTACACTTCCCCAAATAATAAACGGTACTTGGTACAAAACGTATTGGCTGCTGGGCCGGTTCCTTGACAATCAATCCTTGTTATTATCAATGAAATCAGAGCTCACCTAAAAGAGTTAGATAATGCGTTAGCACTGACTTCATGGGATGATGCCATCAAACCTTAATCAGTCAATTCATTTTCTTTCGAGTACCGTTTATTATTTGGGGGAGTGTACCTAAGGAATGTAGGTTTCTGTGGAAAACTTCCATGGAGTCAGGACGATAGGAAGGGATGTGCGTTGTGAAAAATATCCGACCGAACCGGGGCTCGAACCCGGGGAGACATGCTGACAGCATCGTCACCGGTGGTATGACATTTCGTAGTGATCTTTCTCTACCTTCATTCCATTCTCCTCGGAGATCTCTAACCCTCATCAGTGAGTTGTGTCTAATGCAAAGAGACATGGTGACAGCATCGTCACCGGTGGTATGACAGTTCGTAGTGAGCATTATCTACCTTCATTCCATTCTCCTCGGAGATCTCTTACCCTCAACAGTGCGTTGTGTCTAATGCAAAGAGACATGGTGACAGCATCGTCACCGGTGGTATGACAGTTCGTAGTGATCTTTCTCTACCTTCATTCCATTCTCCTCGGAGATCTCTAACCCTCATCAGTGCGTTGTGTCTAATGCAAAGAGACATGCTGACAGCATCGTCACCGGTGGTATGACAGTTCGTAGTGATCTTTCTCTACCTTCATTCCATTCTCCTCGGAGATCTCTAACCCTCATCAGTGCGTTGTGTCTAATGCAAAGAGACATGCTGACAGCATCGTCACCGGTGGTATGACAGTTCGTAGTGAGCATTATCTACCTTCATTCCATTCTCCTCGGAGATCTCTTACCCTCAACAGTGCGTTGTGTCTAATGCAAAGAGACATGGTGACAGCATCGTCACCGGTGGTATGACAGTTCGTAGTGAGCATTATCTACCTTCATTCCATTCTCCTCGGAGATCTCAAACCCTCATCAGTGCGTTGTGTCTAATGCAAAGAGACATGCTGACAGCATCGTCACCGGTGGTATGACAGTTCGTAGTGAGCATTATCTACCTTCATTCCATTCTCCTCGGAGATCTCTAACCCTCATCAGTGCGTTGTGTCTAATGCAAAGAGACATGCTGACAGCATCGTCACCGGTGGTAAGACAGTTCGTAGTGATCTTTCTCTACCTTCATTCCATTCTCCTCGGAGATCTCTTACCCTCAACAGTGCGTTGTGTCTAATGCAAAGAGACATGGTGACAGCATCGTCACCGGTGGTATGACAGTTCGTAGTGATCTTTCTCTACCTTCATTCCATTCTCCTCGGAGATCTCTAACCCTCATCAGTGCGTTGTGTCTAATGCAAAGAGACATGCTGACAGCATCGTCACCGGTGGTAAGACAGTTCGTAGTGAGCATTATCTACCTTCATTCCATTCTCCTCGGAGATCTCTTACCCTCAACAGTGCGTTGTGTCTAATGCAAAGAGACATGCTGACAGCATCGTCACCGGTGGTATGACAGTTCGTAGTGATCTTTCTCTACCTTCATTCCATTCTCCTCGGAGATCTCTAACCTTCATCAGTGCGTTGTGTCTAATGCAAAGAGACATGGTGACAGCATCGTCACCGGTGGTAAGACAGTTCGTAGTGAGCATTATCTACCTTCATTCCATTCTCCTCGGAGATCTCTTACCCTCAACAGTGCGTTGTGTCTAATGCAAAGAGACATGGTGACAGCATCGTCACCGGTGGTAAGACAGTTCGTAGTGAGCATTATCTACCTTCATTCCATTCTCCTCGGAGATCTCTTACCCTCAACAGTGCGTTGTGTCTAATGCAAAGAGACATGGTGACAGCATCGTCACCGGTGGTATGACAGTTCGTAGTGATCTTTCTCTACCTTCATTCCATTCTCCTCGGAGATCTCTAACCCTCAACAGTGCGTTGTGTCTAATGCAAAGAGACATGCTGACAGCATCGTCACCGGTGGTAAGACAGTTCGTAGTGAGCATTATCTACCTTCATTCCATTCTCCTCGGAGATCTCTAACCCTCATCAGTGCGTTGTGTCTAATGCAAAGAGACATGCTGACAGCATCGTCACCGGTGGTAAGACAGTTCGTAGTGAGCATTATCTACCTTCATTCCATTCTCCTCGGAGATCTCTAACCCTCATCAGTGCGTTGTGTCTAATGCAAAGAGACATGGTGACAGCATCGTCACCGGTGGTAAGACAGTTCGTAGTGATCTTTCTCTACCTTCATTCCATTCTCCTCGGAGATCTCCAACCCTCATCAGTGCGTTGTGTCTAATGCAAAGAGACATGGTGACAGCATCGTCACCGGTGGTATGACAGTTCGTAGTGATCTTTCTCTACCTTCATTCCATTCTCCTCGGAGATCTCTAACCCTCATCAGTGCGTTGTGTCTAATGCAAAGAGACATGCTGACATCATCGTCACCGGTGGTAAGACAGTTCGTAGTGATCTTTAACTACCTTCATTTCATTCTCCTCGGAGATCTCTAACCCTCATCAGTGCGTTTCACAACACAAAATTTAGATTACCTAACGTTCTTTTAGTGTCCTTATTTCAGAGTTTCTCAGTCGGGAATAAAGTATATGGTTGATATTTTCAAGATGAACAATCAAGGTACTGTTTTACTTGAATCAGAGTGCTTTACATTTGGACCCCTCAGAACCAGATGTAAGTCACATTTTCTCAAACTGAGATAATTGGACCTAAAGTTATTTGGAAAATGTTAATTGTGGGATGTTTTTAGATGTTTGGAAGGGAATAATATTGTTTAAAACTAATACGATAATCTTCAAATCAAAACATTTCAATATTGACCAGGGTCAGAGGTCAAAAAAGATACACCACTCTGGCATAGAAGTAAATGACATTGAAAGCTAAACAGTGAAACATGTATTCCGTCAACGCAAATGCTTGGATGGTTCCTACTAATAGAGTTTTAAAGCTTCGAAATGATGAACAATAACTGTTTTGGAATATGATTTAATTGGTTAATTAAACTGCTGGTGATGGTCGAGAGTAACAGTTTAGCAAACATTAACATAAATAAGAAAGATAGAACACAATCTCTTCTGAATGTTTCGTACTGTTATACCACTTGATAATCACTACAATTATTTGCATTATCAATATACCTGGAAATATTATTCATGTGCCCAAGAATGCATTTTTTCATTTAAAATGTTATTTATTATAGTTGGTATGTGCCTATTATTATTCTTATGGGTAATTTCCAATTTAAAATTATAATAAATTTATATTATTTTCAATACTAAGCACTAATTTATTTTTAAAGCATTATCTCGTAAGTTTAATTGAGTTTAATTCAATAAATATTTCTTATTAAAAACTGAATGTAATTAAAAACACAACCTGCCAAACCTTTGTTTGTCAAAAACATGACCAATAGTGCTTTGAAATCTTCATTGAAATAAAGTCCCGGTCAAAACGCATGTAATTTGAGGTCATTTTAGTATTTCTGCTAAAATGTTGTAAATATGTGTGAATTTGGTATCTTTAACTCACCCCCGGATTAGATGTCTTCTGTTCTTGAAGTTTCTTCTTGCAGCTAGCCTCGTTGACGTACATTTCGATTTATTTGAAGGAACTTTTTGAAAGATCGACTGCTCAGTAAAACGTTTTAAGCATCCACATAGAATCATGGTTACTATTCCAGGCATTGTTACATTTTTCAATAATTCATTTTCAATTTACAATAATACTTCACAATAATGTTAGAAATTCGTTTTACTTGTTGCATTTCAAGGCCTGTTGATTGATGTATTTCTAAGCCTTGTATGTGTATTATTGTTTTTCAGACAAAAGGTAGAATTGCAGGTTAATGCGTCAAACCTGTAGATCGATAATAAATCAGAATTGGGGTCATAAAAGATAATAGTAATTGATAATTGGCAACTACTGAGAAGAACAATTACGCCTACAAGTACTTTTGTTCATCTGTGAGTTATATTTTCGTTCTTGATTACTTTGCACACCTAGGTACTAAACACAATGAATGATGATTTGGGAAATCTGAAGCTACCAAATACCTTTTAAAATTTAGATTCAGAACAGAATATCAACAGTCTGCAATTTTAAAATTAACAATCCACCCATCCGTCTGACCTACCAGCAGGAATAGAAGACGTGATGAAGAGAATAGAAGACGTGATGAAGAGAATAGAAGACGTGATGAAGAGAATAGAAGACGTGATGAAGAGAATAGAAGACGTGATGAAGAGAATAGAAGACGTGATGAAGAGAATAGAAGACGTGATGAAGAGAATAGAAGACGTGATGAAGAGAATAGAAGACGTGATGAAGAGAATAGAAGACGTGATGAAGAGAATAGAAGACGTGATGAAGAGAATAGAAGACGTGATGAAGAGAATAGAAGACGTGATGAAGAGAATAGAAGACGTGATGAAGAGAATAGAAGACGTGATGAAGAGAATAGAAGACGTGATGAAGAGAATAGAAGACGTGATGAAGAGAATAGAAGACGTGATGAAGAGAATAGAAGACGTGATGAAGAGGATAGAAGACGTGATGAAGAGAATAGAAGACGTGATGAAGAGAATAGAAGACGTGATGAAGAGAATAGAAGACGTGATGAAGAGAATAGAAGACGTGATGAAGAGAATAGAAGACGTGATGAAGAGAATAGAAGACGTGATGAAGGGCGAGATCGAATGATCATGAAGACCATGAAGACCATGATCAACAAGCAGTCGTCAATTCAGCCACCACCAGAGAAACTTGAGTAGGTACCACTTTATGCCAGATTTAACCAAATCATTCGACAATTTTGATGGTGAAGCAAACACTCTGAAGGCATCTCATCTGATTGGTTGCGATCAGTAGATGCTGTAGGCAAGTTGCAGGGCAAGTGGCCCGACACTGTTAAGCTTGAATCTGCCAGAGCCCATCTAAAAGGTGCACCAAGACATTGGTTTTCAAGTTGCGCGAAAGATTTTACGACATGAGACGAATTTCGTGCCGGCTTTAAGAAAACATTCATTTCGACAATAAGACTTCCTCAGCGTTGGAAAAGAATGCAGAATCGTGTTCAGAGCAAAGATGAAAGTTCTCATGCATACTTTCATGAAAAAGCTATGCTCTGCCAGGAACTGCAGCTAACTTTCAAGGAAATGAAGTATCAAATCCTTGCAGGATTATTGTCAAGTCAAGAATTACTTGTTCGAACTTGATGGCTCAACATCACACAGACTGAGACGACTTGCTTGCCAGTCTACGAGAAGTTGAGGAGATGGACGCTGACAGGTCAGAACTTATTGGAAAGCGCCATGACAGACAAGACGAAGAAAAGGAAAAAGATGAACGTTCTGCCGTACATCCAGGTCAGCAGCAACGCCAGCCAGTATCATGTACCTTCAGGAATATCTGGACATGGTATTGACATAGGTAAAGAACAGTGTTGGGTAAGTTCCTCAAAAAAAGGAACTAGTCCCAGTTCCAGTTCTTTTGAGCAGAAAGGAACTAGTTCCAGTTCCTAGTTCCTTTTAAATAAAGGAACTGGAAAGTTACCAGTAAGGAACTAAGTTTCTTTTTTTTTAGTTCCTTTGCCCTAAAAAAAACATCCGTTTTTTTTTAATTACCGGGGTCTCTAAATTGAGTGAGCAAAGGGGACAAGTAGGTATATTTTCAGAAATCAGGTAAATTTAGGAAGCCACAAAAAATGCATCATCATTCATTATAAATTCTGTGAAAATTATTGCTAAGACACTACATGTCTCTTCGAAAGGAACTTAAAAATAACGTAAAATAAGTTCCCAAGTTCCTTACAAAAAGGAACTTTTTAGTTCCTAAGTTCCTTTAAAATTAAAGCTTTTTCAATTCAATTTTTTTTCAATTTATAAATTATTTTATTCTCTTTTACATTGGTACATAATAATATAAACAAGTAATGCGTAGGCGAGAAGCCCGCATGAGAAATACATTCTTGTGTGCGGGCTGTCTATAAATAACACAATAAAATAAATACATCATCAAATAAGGGAGTGAGAATAAATGAAATTAATTATTGTATTGTATTGGGTGTCGACCCAACGGCTGGTGTGTTGGATACCTCGGTTCTCGTCAGATCACCGAGGTTAAGCAACATTGAGCGCGGTCAGCGATTGGATGGGAGACCATTCAACTCTGCCTTGCAATTTTGTTCCGGAAATGTTTTATTGTTTGCTTGTCTGCTACTGAGGTGGGATTCTATAACTCCATTGCGATCGCTTAGCAATTTC
The DNA here is from genome assembly GCA_934045905.1 of Leuctra nigra. NCBI lineage: Eukaryota > Metazoa > Arthropoda > Insecta > Plecoptera > Leuctridae > Leuctra > Leuctra nigra. Next base: position 62,968,454 of record OW203761.1, on the reverse strand, counting down.
TTCCATAAGGATTAACATTGAAATAATTGCTAAGCGGTCGCAATGGAGTTATAGAATCAGAGCCCAGGGCTCTGATTCTAGATCAGATGTGCAAGTCACACCTTTTTACGATCGAACCGAAATATTGAACAGATGTAAAGATTAACTCAGCGGTTTACAGACCCTAATTCAACACTAAAAGAAATGATTTCACGAATGTTCACTGCGAAGATTAAACAATATTATTACTTGCTGCCCTCCGTTTATATCTCAGTCAGTTATATCTCAAGGTGGTTGGCAGAGCTTTTACAAGTTGGTGTTTTTGTACATATTATCAAATTGACAACTATTCTCCTGAATGCAACCCGCTCTACACCCACCAAGTCACTCGGGCGACGTAGCATGTCGAACAAGAGTTATTTTGGCGCTCGGGGAATAAAACTGGCGACATTGCAGGTAAAAGTTGCGGCGCGCGCGGAGGTCACCAAACATGTTAGATGGCGCCACCAGCGTATGACGTTAATCATAATGAATAGTAGTTCCCTCTGTGCGCAAGAGCCAGCTTGAGCAGCTCTTCTCCATAGAAGAAGATGTTGGAGGGTCTCTGCACAGTGTCATGCATCTCCAGCAAGTGTTGACACAGCTCGGGTATCAACAGGTGCGCGATGACGATCATAATGAATAGTAGTTCCCTCTGTGCGCAAGAGCCAGCTTGAGCAGCTCTTCTCCATAGAAGAAGATGTTGGAGGGTCTCTGCACAGTGTCATGCATCTCCAGCAAGTGTTGACACAGCTCGGGTATCAACAGGTGCGTGATGACGATCATAATGAATAGTAGTTCCCTCTGTGCGCAAGAGCCAGCTTGAGCAGCTCTTCTCCATAGAAGAAGATGTTGGAGGGTCTCTGCACAGTGTCATGCATCTCCAGCAAGTGTTGACACAGCTCGGGTATCAACAGGTGCGCGATGACGATCATAATGAATAGTAGTTCCCTCTGTGCGCAAGAGCCAGCTTGAGCAGCTCTTCTCCATAGAAGAAGATGTTGGAGGGTCTCTGCACAGTGTCATGCATCTCCAGCAAGTGTTGACACAGCTCGGGTATCAACAGGTGCGTGATGACGATCATAATGAATAGTAGTTCCCTCTGTGCGCAAGAGCCAGCTTGAGCAGCTCTTCTCCATAGAAGAAGATGTTGGAGGGTCTCTGCACAGTGTCATGCATCTCCAGCAAGTGTTGACACAGCTCGGGTATCAACAGGTGCGCGATGACGATCATAATGAATAGTAGTTCCCTCTGTGCGCAAGAGCCAGCTTGAGCAGCTCTTCTCCATAGAAGAAGATGTTGGAGGGTCTCTGCACAGTGTCATGCATCTCCAGCAAGTGTTGACACAGCTCGGGTATCAACAGGTGCGCGATGACGATCATAATGAATAGTAGTTCCCTCTGTGCGCAAGAGCCAGCTTGAGCAGCTCTTCTCCATAGAAGAAGATGTTGGAGGGTCTCTGCACAGTGTCATGCATCTCCAGCAAGTGTTGACACAGCTCGGGTATCAACAGGTGCGTGATGACGATCATAATGAATAGTAGTTCCCTCTGTGCGCAAGAGCCAGCTTGAGCAGCTCTTCTCCATAGAAGAAGATGTTGGAGGGTCTCTGCACAGTGTCATGCATCTCCAGCAAGTGTTGACACAGCTCGGGTATCAACAGGTGCGCGATGACGATCATAATGAATAGTAGTTCCCTCTGTGCGCAAGAGCCAGCTTGAGCAGCTCTTCTCCATAGAAGAAGATGTTGGAGGGTCTCTGCACAGTGTCATGCATCTCCAGCAAGTGTTGACACAGCTCGGGTATCAACAGGTGCGCGATGACGATCATAATGAATAGTAGTTCCCTCTGTGCGCAAGAGCCAGCTTGAGCAGCTCTTCTCCATAGAAGAAGATGTTGGAGGGTCTCTGCACAGTGTCATGCATCTCCAGCAAGTGTTGACACAGCTCGGGTATCAACAGGTGCGCGATGACGATCATAATGAATAGTAGTTCCCTCTGTGCGCAAGAGCCAGCTTGAGCAGCTCTTCTCCATAGAAGAAGATGTTGGAGGGTCTCTGCACAGTGTCATGCATCTCCAGCAAGTGTTGACACAGCTCGGGTATCAACAGGTGCGTGATGACGATCATAATGAATAGTAGTTCCCTCTGTGCGCAAGAGCCAGCTTGAGCAGCTCTTCTCCATAGAAGAAGATGTTGGAGGGTCTCTGCACAGTGTCATGCATCTCCAGCAAGTGTTGACACAGCTCGGGTATCAACAGGTGCGTGATGACGATCATAATGAATAGTAGTTCCCTCTGTGCGCAAGAGCCAGCTTGAGCAGCTCTTCTCCATAGAAGAAGATGTTGGAGGGTCTCTGCACAGTGTCATGCATCTCCAGCAAGTGTTGACACAGCTCGGGTATCAACAGGTGCGTGATGACGAACATAATGAATAGTAGTTCCCTCTGTGCGCAAGAGCCAGCTTGAGCAGCTCTTCTCCATAGAAGAAGATGTTGGAGGGTCTCCGGACAGTGTCATGCATCTCCAGCAAGTGTTGACACAGCTCGGGTATCAACAGGTGCGCGATGACGATCATAATGAATAGTAGTTCCCTCTGTGCGCAAGAGCCAGCTTGAGCAGCTCTTCTCCATAGAAGAAGATGTTGGAGGGTCTCTGCACAGTGTCATGCATCTCCAGCAAGTGTTGACACAGCTCGGGTATCAACAGGTGCGTGATGACGATCATAATGAATAGTAGTTCCCTCTGTGCGCAAGAGCCAGCTTGAGCAGCTCTTCTCCATAGAAGAAGATGTTGGAGGGTCTCTGCACAGTGTCATGCATCTCCAGCAAGTGTTGACACAGCTCGGGTATCAACAGGTGCGTGATGACGATCATAATGAATAGTAGTTCCCTCTGTGCGCAAGAGCCAGCTTGAGCAGCTCTTCTCCATAGAAGAAGATGTTGGAGGGTCTCTGCACAGTGTCATGCATCTCCAGCAAGTGTTGACACAGCTCGGGTATCAACAGGTGCGCGATGACGATCATAATGAATAGTAGTTCCCTCTGTGCGCAAGAGCCAGCTTGAGCAGCTCTTCTCCATAGAAGAAGATGTTGGAGGGTCTCTGCACAGTGTCATGCATCTCCAGCAAGTGTTGACACAGCTCGGGTATCAACAGGTGCGTGATGACGATCATAATGAATAGTAGTTCCCTCTGTGCGCAAGTGCCAGCTTGAGCAGCTCTTCTCCATAGAAGAAGATGTTGGAGGGTCTCTGCACAGTGTCATGCATCTCCAGCAAGTGTTGACACAGCTCGGGTATCAACAGGTGCGTGATGACGATCATAATGAATAGTAGTTCCCTCTGTGCGCAAGAGCCAGCTTGAGCAGCTCTTCTCCATAGAAGAAGATGTTGGAGGGTCTCTGCACAGTGTCATGCATCTCCAGCAAGTGTTGACACAGCTCGGGTATCAACAGGTGCAGGGATCTGGTGGCGAGGTTCAAGTGGCGCCGGATGTCTGCTAGACTCTGTATCACTGCGTCTGCGCGCACCGCCAGCTGGTGCAGGTTGACTTCCTGTGCGCAGCGTGCGCAGCGCACCACCAGGGAGTTGGACAGCGGCGCAGGTGCGGGCAGCAACACACGGCAGCGCGCGCAGATGAAGTTTGCGCGCTTGGAAGGCACGTTCAGGAGGATCGGCCAATTGTCACGGCAAGCCTCGCAGTGGCACTCGAAGAAGTACTTGCTTTTCAGAAGAGATTTTCTCTCAGCGATGTCTACTGTCGAGTATTTGGGTCCATAGCTGAACAGCATCTGAAAAGAGAGAGATATGTACATTTGCAGTTGAGATTTACGTTCTGTAGCAAAATTAGGTCTTTGTTCTGAAGCATAAAGACTCATTATTCCCACTATTCCCACTATTCCCACTATATCCTATTCCCACTACCAGCAAAACACTATATATTTTTTGGTCTTTTGAAAATAAATAATAAATAATTTGCATTTGTATCTGTAAGGAGATATTTACAATGGATCTTGCATATTTGTGAGTCAAAGAAATGAGGAAATGGAAAGGGGGCCTCATGGAATGTCAGAGGGGGTGCTACGGGGCGGGGGGCAGTTGCACCCCAGTCAAAATGCGCTACCCTATATCAGGTTATAATATAATAACGATTTATAAATTTTGACACCAAACATTTACTTTTCCTGGCGCCGCCACTGAGGAATGTATTCAGTGAAATTTGTATCAGAATTCAGAAAATCTAATTGACGTGTTCTGTCCAGCGAATGTCATCAAAAATTGAATTTATTTAAATCACTTAAGATTTTCTACTATAGTTAAATATCCCAGAATATGTTTTATCCTCATTGGAACCTTCCCATGATTCGCCTGTCGAATGAGTGAAACCACGAGAACCTCAGTCAGGAATGACGCAGGACTCGAACCCAGGACCTCGAGCAAGCCGCTGCGTTTCCACAATCACATATTCGAACCATGAGGAGACTGAGTTAAAGCCTCTCTTAGCCCTATGCGGGTCGGGGGCGAAGACACGGGAACATTTTGATTTTAATAGGATTGACATATTCTCAGCAGAACTCTAGAATTTGATTGAATAACACATTTTATTTAACTAATATTTATTGAATTGCATACGTTTTTATTATTTCACTTCATTTTAAGACTCTCCGAGGGGGGGGGGGTACTGATGGGTTCAAGGGGGGTGCTTTACCCCGCTCCTTTGGGAATTGCTTTGTTACCTCCTCGCCTGTCCTGATCGGCTTGGTGGCAATGGCTACTTGCGCGCCGCCCTGGTGGTAGCTTGCAAACGCATTGGGACAACACGCGTGATTGGCCATGGCGCTGAACACGTAGATGCCGGCTCCGAACTGCACGTGTCGGTCTCTCTTGCCCTCCTCCCCCGCACTCCGCGTGCAATCCACCACGGAGAACGAGTTGCACGTCACAATCTGGTGGAACCGCATCAACAATCCGCCGGCAAACAGTTTCAAGTCGCTCGACGTCGAGAAGAACTCCGAGTTGACGTCGAGACAGTTGACGATACAGGCGGCCGTGACGGCGACCTCGAACAGCTGTCTGTGCGAGCGATCTTCCGTGTGACGTAACAGCGAGTGCACGAGCGAGAGCTGCGAGGCGTTGTCGGTGAAGGTGACGTCACGCTGCTGGCTGGACAGGTGTCTGCGGAGTCCTCCCAGGCCGCCGTGCTCGTGCGAGGCGATGAGTAACAGGCGGAGGGCGAGGAGCAAGTGCATGGTCTCGTCAGAGTAGTGGTCCAGCAGCGCGGGGATGGTTTCACACTCGACGCGGTGGAACTTGGACCAAGAAGTGTCCCGACATTCCAGCGTGCAGAACATCGCCTGGGAACAGTTTGACCATAGTGTGACAAGGGGTGAGGGGTACAGTGACAAAATAACCCATTTTTAGTGTGACGTCGAAACAGGTTGGGTGAGTGGTAACGCTATGAACTTGTATTCCGGAGGCCTGGGTTCGATTCCCGCGGCCGTCCTTCCTGACTGGGGTTTTTTCGTGGTATTCCCTCAGTCGTAAGGCAAATACTGGGAAGGTAACCTACTAATAGGCCACGACCGCCTCCTTCCCACCTTCCATCCTCACCTAATCTTCTCCATCATCTCCCAATCATCCTCATAATCATTCATCCGTTTGCCATTAGCCTCGCTGCAGAACAGTGCGACGTTAAGCCACAGACAAAAAAATGCACAGCTCTTAAAACAGGGGTCGGCCAAGAGGTTCGGCAACCTGCGGTTACTTGGTGGTTCTTGAATGGCCCTTTATAATTTAAATAATAGAATGAAATCGACAATTTTAAAATTCGGAAAAAGCACCCTGCGGGGCAACACATGGAAGGTTATTTGATTAAGTTTGTTCATTTTAGGGTCCTAGAATGATTTTAAATCGATGAAATTATATAAAAAACGCCCTGCTGGGCAACAACTGGGTGCTTCGTCAAACTATCAAAATAAACTAGTACTTCAATTTATTATTTTCGGTGTATTATTTTAGATTGCCTCTACTGCGGCTCCCATTATTATCTAATGGGGTTGTTCACTGCCACTTGCTCTCACTCGCAGCGCTAGCGGCAATGAGGTGTCTCTCTCTCATTGGTTGGTCTCTGAATCCAAGATCTAGGAATCAAACACCCGCCAAGGTTTAAAAACCTTCCATTCCGCTATTTTAGATGCATTTTGATTGGCTCTCTCTCTCGGCATTTTGATTGGTTCTTATTCCGGTTAGGACAGCAACGCCACCTTCAATAGTTTTGCGTGAAGAACCCCATTTATAAATTTTTGGGAAATTGGCTCCTTCACTAAAAAAGGTTGCCGACCCCTGCCCTAAAACCAATTCTAATCTACGATCATCAAACTTTTCTAATAATAGCAGAAAAGATTAATAATACTACCTAATAATAGACACAGCTACATGTCACTGAACATAGATAAGTACCTAGGAATGTAAAACCATTTATGACATAGAAGGCATTGGTTTCACATGAGCAAGATGCAGCTCTTATCTGGGAAAAGTAATGAGAGAGTGAGAGGGCATCTGCCCTACATGGTCTGCGTCTAGTAGTTGATTGACTGTCTCGTGTACTTGCATTATAGCGTGTTGCAGTGAGAGTGAGAGAGAGGTCTACTTTACCGTGTTGCAGTGAGGACAAGGAAGCATGGCGTCGCTTCTGCGCAGACACGCGGTGCAATGCGTGTAGCAATACTCAGTCCACACCACAGCTGCATAGGGCTTCTCCACGCAGAGAACATCTCCTAGAACAACAAAATTGTGCTCAGTTATGTGCAATGCGTGTAGCAATACTCAGTCCACACCACAGCTGCATAGGGCTTCTCCACGCAGAGAACATCTCCTAGAATAACAACATTGTGCTCAGTTATGTGCAATGCGTGTAGCAATACTCAGTCCACACCACAGCTGCATAGGGCTTCTCCACGCAGAGAACATCTCCTAGAATAACAACATTGTGCTCAGTTATGTGCAATGCGTGTAGCAATACTCAGTCCACACCACAGCTGCATAGGGCTTCTCCACGCAGAGAACATCTCCTAGAATAACAACATTGTGCTCAGATATGTGCAATGCGTGTAGCAATACTCAGTCCACACCACAGCTACATAGGGCTTCTCCACGCAGAGAACATCTCCTAGAATAACAACATTGTGCTCAGTTATGTGCAATGCGTGTAGCAATACTCAGTCCACACCACAGCTACATAGGGCTTCTCCACGCAGAGAACATCTCCTATAGAATAACAACATTGTGCTCAGTTATGTGCAATGCGTGTAGCAATACTCAACCACACCACAGCTGCATAGGGCTTCTCCACGCAGAGAACATCTCCTAGAATAACAACATTGTGCTCAGTTATGTGCAATGCGTGTAGCAATACTCAGTCCACACCACAGCTGCATAGGGCTTCTCCACGCAGAGAACATCTCCTAGAATAACAACATTGTGCTCAGTTATGTGCAATGCGTGTAGCAATACTCAATCCACACCACAGCTGCATAGGGCTTCTCCACGCAGAGAATATCTCCTAGAATAATAACATTGTGCTCAGATATGTGCAATGCGTGTAGCAATACTCAGTCCACACCACAGCTGCATAGGGCTTCTCCACGCAGAGAACATCTCCTAGAATAACAACATTGTGCTCAGTTATGTGCAATGCGTGTAGCAATACTCAGTCCACACCACAGCTGCATAGGGCTTCTCCACGCAGAGAACATCTCCTAGAATAACAACATTGTGCTCAGTTATGTGCAATGCGTGTAGCAATACTCAGTCCACACCACAGCTGCATAGGGCTTCTCCACGCAGAGAACATCTCCTAGAATAACAACATTGTGCTCAGTTATGTGCAATGCGTGTAGCAATACTCAGTCCACACCACAGCTGCATAGGGCTTCTCCACGCAGAAAACATCTCCTAGAATAACAACATTGTGCTCAGTTATGTGCAATGCGTGTAGCAATACTCAGTCCACACCACAGCTGCATAGGGCTTCTCCACGCAGAGAACATCTCCTAGAATAACAACATTGTGCTCAGTTATGTGCAATGCGTGTAGCAATACTCAGTCCACACCACAGCTGCATAGGGCTTCTCCACGCAGAGAACATCTCCTAGAATAACAACATTGTGCTCAGTTATGTGCAATGCGTGTAGCAATACTCAGTCCACACCACAGCTGCATAGGGCTTCTCCACGCAGAGAACATCTCCTAGAATAACAACATTGTGCTCAGTTATGTGCAATGCGTGTAGCAATACTCAGTCCACACCACAGCTGCATAGGGCTTCTCCACGCAGAGAACATCTCCTAGAATAACAACATTGTGCTCAGTTATGTGCAATGCGTGTAGCAATACTCAGTCCACACCACAGCTGCATAGGGCTTCTCCACGCAGAGAACATCTCCTAGAATAACAACATTGTGCTCAGTAATGTGCAATGCGTGTAGCAATACTCAGTCCACACCACAGCTGCATAGGGCTTCTCCACGCAGAGAACATCTCCTAGAATAACAACATTGTGCTCAGTTATGTGCAATGCGTGTAGCAATACTCAGTCCACACCACAGCTGCATAGGGCTTCTCCACGCAGAGAACATCTCCTAGAATAACAACATTGTGCTCAGTTATGTGCAATGCGTGTAGCAATACTCAGTCCACACCACAGCTGCATAGGGCTTCTCCACGCAGAGAACATCTCCTAGAATAACAACATTGTGCTCAGATATGTGCAATGCGTGTAGCAATACTCAGTCCACACCACAGCTGCATAGGGCTTCTCCACGCAGAGAACATCTCCTAGAATAACAACATTGTGCTCAGTTATGTGCAATGCGTGTAGCAATACTCAGTCCACACCACAGCTGCATAGGGCTTCTCCACGCAGAGAACATCTCCTAGAATAACAACATTGTGCTCAGTTATGTGCAATGCGTGTAGCAATACTCAGTCCACACCACAGCTGCATAGGGCTTCTCCACGCAGAAAACATCTCCTAGAATAACAACATTGTGCTCAGTTATGTGCAATGCGTGTAGCAATACTCAGTCCACACCACAGCTGCATAGGGCTTCTCCACGCAGAGAACATCTCCTAGAATAACAACATTGTGCTCAGTTATGTGCAATGCGTGTAGCAATACTCAGTCCACACCACAGCTGCATAGGGCTTCTCCACGCAGAGAACATCTCCTAGAATAACAACATTGTGCTCAGTTATGTGCAATGCGTGTAGCAATACTCAGTCCACACCACAGCTGCATAGGGCTTCTCCACGCAGAGAACATCTCCTAGAATAACAACATTGTGCTCAGATATGTGCAATGCGTGTAGCAATACTCAGTCCACACCACAGCTACATAGGGCTTCTCCACGCAGAGAACATCTCCTAGAATAACAACATTGTGCATAGGGCTTCTCCACGCAGAGAACATCTCCTAGAATAACAACATTGTGCTCAGTTATGTGCAATGCGTGTAGCAATACTCAGTCCACACCACAGCTGCATAGGGCTTCTCCACGCAGAGAACATCTCCTAGAATAACAACATTGTGCTCAGTTATGTGCAATGCGTGTAGCAATACTCAGTCCACACCACAGCTGCATAGGACTTTTCCACGCAGAGAAAATCTCCTAGAATAACAACATTGTGCTCAGTTATGTGCAATGCGTGTAGCAATACTCAGTCCACACCACAGCTGCATAGGGCTTCTCCACGCAGAGAACATCTCCTAGAATAACAACATTGTGCTCAGTTATGTGCAATGCGTGTAGCAATACTCAGTCCACACCACAGCTGCATAGGGCTTCTCCACGCAGAGAACATCTCCTAGAATAACAACATTGTGCTCAGTTATGTGCAATGCGTGTAGCAATACTCAGTCCACACCACAGCTGCATAGGGCTTCTCCACGCAGAAAACATCTCCTAGAATAACAACATTGTGCTCAGTTATGTGCAATGCGTGTAGCAATACTCAGTCCACACCACAGCTGCATAGGGCTTCTCCACGCAGAGAACATCTCCTAGAATAACAACATTGTGCTCAGTTATGTGCAATGCGTGTAGCAATACTCAGTCCACACCACAGCTGCATAGGGCTTCTCCACGCAGAGAACATCTCCTAGAATAACAACATTGTGCTCAGTTATGTGCAATGCGTGTAGCAATACTCAGTCCACACCACAGCTGCATAGGGCTTCTCCACGCAGAGAACATCTCCTAGAATAACAACATTGTGCTCAGTTATGTGCAATGCGTGTAGCAATACTCAGTCCACACCACAGCTGCATAGGGCTTCTCCACGCAGAGAACATCTCCTAGAATAACAACATTGTGCTCAGTTATGTGCAATGCGTGTAGCAATACTCAGTCCACACCACAGCTGCATAGGGCTTCTCCACGCAGAGAACATCTCCTAGAATAACAACATTGTGCTCAGTAATGTGCAATGCGTGTAGCAATACTCAGTCCACACCACAGCTGCATAGGGCTTCTCCACGCAGAGAACATCTCCTAGAATAACAACATTGTGCTCAGTTATGTGCAATGCGTGTAGCAATACTCAGTCCACACCACAGCTGCATAGGGCTTCTCCACGCAGAGAACATCTCCTAGAATAACAACATTGTGCTCAGTTATGTGCAATGCGTGTAGCAATACTCAGTCCACACCACAGCTGCATAGGGCTTCTCCACGCAGAGAACATCTCCTAGAATAACAACATTGTGCTCAGATATGTGCAATGCGTGTAGCAATACTCAGTCCACACCACAGCTGCATAGGGCTTCTCCACGCAGAGAACATCTCCTAGAATAACAACATTGTGCTCAGTTATGTGCAATGCGTGTAGCAATACTCAGTCCACACCACAGCTGCATAGGGCTTCTCCACGCAGAGAACATCTCCTAGAATAACAACATTGTGCTCAGTTATGTGCAATGCGTGTAGCAATACTCAGTCCACACCACAGCTGCATAGGGCTTCTCCACGCAGAAAACATCTCCTAGAATAACAACATTGTGCTCAGTTATGTGCAATGCGTGTAGCAATACTCAGTCCACACCACAGCTGCATAGGGCTTCTCCACGCAGAGAACATCTCCTAGAATAACAACATTGTGCTCAGTTATGTGCAATGCGTGTAGCAATACTCAGTCCACACCACAGCTGCATAGGGCTTCTCCACGCAGAGAACATCTCCTAGAATAACAACATTGTGCTCAGTTATGTGCAATGCGTGTAGCAATACTCAGTCCACACCACAGCTGCATAGGGCTTCTCCACGCAGAGAACATCTCCTAGAATAACAACATTGTGCTCAGATATGTGCAATGCGTGTAGCAATACTCAGTCCACACCACAGCTACATAGGGCTTCTCCACGCAGAGAACATCTCCTAGAATAACAACATTGTGCATAGGGCTTCTCCACGCAGAGAACATCTCCTAGAATAACAACATTGTGCTCAGTTATGTGCAATGCGTGTAGCAATACTCAGTCCACACCACAGCTGCATAGGGCTTCTCCACGCAGAGAACATCTCCTAGAATAACAACATTGTGCTCAGTTATGTGCAATGCGTGTAGCAATACTCAGTCCACACCACAGCTGCATAGGACTTTTCCACGCAGAGAAAATCTCCTAGAATAACAACATTGTGCTCAGTTATGTGCAATGCGTGTAGCAATACTCAGTCCACACCACAGCTGCATAGGGCTTCTCCACGCAGAGAACATCTCCTAGAATAACAACATTGTGCTCAGTTATGTGCAATGCGTGTAGCAATACTCAGTCCACACCACAGCTGCATAGGGCTTCTCCACGCAGAGAACATCTCCTAGAATAATAACATTAACAGAATAATAACAGAATAATAACATAATAACATCAGTTATGTGCAATGCGTGTAGCAATACTCAGTCCACACCACAGCTACATAGGGCTTCTCCACGCAGAGAACATCTCCTAGAATAACAACATTGTGCTCAGTTATGTGCAATGCGTGTAGCAATACTCAGTCCACACCACAGCTGCATAGGGCTTCTCCACGCAGAGAACATCTGCTAGAATAACAACATTGTGCTCAGTTATGTGCAATGCGTGTAGCAATACTCAGTCCACACCACAGCTGCATAGGGCTTCTCCACGCAGAGAACATCTCCTAGAATAACAACATTGTGCTCAGTTATGTGCAATGCGTGTAGCAATACTCAGTCCACACCACAGCTGCATAGGGCTTCTCCACGCAGAGAACATCTCCTAGAATAACAACATTGTGCTCAGTTATGTGCAATGCGTGTAGCAATACTCAGTCCACACCACAGCTGCATAGGGCTTCTCCACGCAGAGAACATCTCCTAGAATAACAACATTGTGCTCAGTTATGTGCAATGCGTGTAGCAATACTCAGTCCACACCACAGCTGCATAGGGCTTCTCCACGCAGAGAACATCTCCTAGAATAACAACATTGTGCTCAGTTATGTGCAATGCGTGTAGCAATACTCAGTCCACACCACAGCTGCATAGGGCTTCTCCACGCAGAGAACATCTCCTAGAATAACAACATTGTGCTCAGTTATGTGCAATGCGTGTAGCAATACTCAGTCCACACCACAGCTGCATAGGGCTTCTCCACGCAGTGAACATCTCCTAGAATAACAACATTGTGCTCAGTTATGTGCAATGCGTGTAGCAATACTCAGTCCACACCACAGCTGCATAGGAATTCTCCACGCAGAGAAAATCTCCTAGAATAACAACATTGTGCTCAGTTATGTGCAATGCGTGTAGCAATACTCAGTCCACACCACAGCTGCATAGGGCTTCTCCACGCAGAGAACATCTCCTAGAATAACAACATTGTGCTCAGGTTTATTATGAGGTCTCATACCGAGTTCTTGAACAGGATCTTGTGATTTGTTTGAATGTAAACTGGAACCTCTTGACTGATAAACTTCAAATTTTGGATGGTCATTGGACAAACATTAAAGACGTTAGTGTAAATTTTCAGACTAATCCGTCATTAGCTTCAAGAATTGACATTGAACGGATGGGTGTCGGAATTATTTGAAATTTCTATGTGGAAATTTCTGATATTTTATCACTGCTTCTCTGACACATTTCGTGTCTTCTCTTTCCAAGGCCTGTAGAGCAGAAACTTGCAACCGCATGTCAATACGAGAGCGTTTTTCTTTGCAAAAGATATTATTAAATCTTACGTACCTATTCACAATATCTTTGGTTTTGCTTTCCATTATGCATCTAAATGCAACCATCATTATAAGCTGGTTTACTTATACTATTTGATACTCTGTTATTTATAAGTTTCTTCCTGAGAATGTAGTTGTTTGACTCTTGTTGTATGAAACAAGAAAAGTTTTGTCTCATTTAATCGATACTTTCAATAGGTACTTTCTGTTCGTTATCGAAAGTTGATCGAAGAGGACGTTCGTGTTTTGGAAGGAAACTCCCTCTTGGAAAAGTGTTGCACAAATCTACCTGCTATTTGCATAACTAAGAGAAATCATTACAATTTATTGTACTTTGCTGTTTCCCTTAGTCTTACCTAACTACTGGGACTACAATTCTGTTTTAGAGTCAATTTAAAATATCTGCGAAAAGGTCAAAATTAGGGTCGGTTTCTCAATACCTTGTAAGTTTGTTCATGAACAGTTTATTATGTCCATACATTGGCATGGCAACCACCAATGACCCTCCTGGAATACGCGCAAGGTTATTCAAGTGTTTTTTGAGTTTTAATTTCACAAAGCGCGAGTGATTTTGCCGCTTGTTAAAGCCCTATCACACTGAGTTGCAACCCGTGTATGGAACCGGCGGTTGGAAAATATGGTTGGCCGCGCATGTGCAGAGACTGAATTTGGTCAACCCACGGGTTGGTTTGAAAAATAGAGAAGTCTCTATTTTTCCGGTTCCAACAATTTGTTGTGGTACCACGTGACGTGAACTGACCAATACGATTCTATAAATAATAGCTATAAATCATATTTATCAGATGAATATTTAGCTTGAACATGTGTATGGATAAATATTGCGTATTATTATTAACTTGTACTTACTTAAATATCTTTCTTTCACAAGTAATCACTCAAAATATGAGATTTGGATTGCCGCTGTCAGATTTGTTATTCCTATACTTTTATTTTAGTTACTATGGCAACTTTTTCCGGAACCGGAAACGGTGCTTTCTGCGCAACTCATGAGTGTCAATTGTGAACCAACCAACATCAAACCAAACAGTTGCGTGTGATAGGCGGTTGCCTCTTTTTGCAACAAAAGTTTCCATACGCGGGTTCCAACCGTGGGTTGCAACTCAGTGTGATACCCACTTTAAAGACACTTCTTTGGATTCGATTGGAGACGAAATGGGTTGAAGAAATTATTCGAAATTTTAATCATGATTAGATAAAAGACAAATTTGGGGTTATCACAATTGGTACATATTTAATTTTTTCTTTGTTAATTAGTTTTTTTGTTGTTGAAAAATTGACTATTTTCTTGTTTTGCTGGTTGCAGTATGAAATTTAATGTACAAATATGCCGAGTGGTCTTTCATCTAATCATGATTAACATTTGAGATCAATTGGTTAACGGGTTTGGTCTCCAATCGTATCGGAAATTTCATAGTTTTGCGCGGATTTGTTGAATAAAGGCGCCTAATTATCAAGGCACGAAGCAAAAATGAAAAAGTGCTACTAATATTCAATCAGACTGATCATGTGAACATCCTATCAAAGTTACACCCACTTATGAAACAATATTTATCTCTCAATTTGCTAAAACGGCCGAGCGCTTGTATAAACTTAAAAAATCATAATAATGTCATAAAAACTAATTAAACCTTGTCTAAATAATGGGCAGTTATTAAATTTAATATTGATTGGAGTATCATGATGCCTCCAGATTAGCTTCTCTTGTAAAGGGAACTTCAGTTCGAAGTGTTGCCCGTTTCGGTGCTCGCTTATCTACGCGTTACACCGAGCGTTTTCCTAGTTCAATATAACAGTGCATTGAACAACCTTGAGCGTGATCCGCGCAAGCGCTGTGTATTCCCTATGGAATGTGTGTGGATTCAGCCGTTGTCTTCATTACCTGTTGTTTTCCTAGTTCAATATAACAGTGCATTGAACAACCTTGAGCGTGATCCGCGCAAGCGCTGTGTATTCCCTATGGAATGTGTGTGGATTCAGCCGTTGTCTTCATTACCTGTTGTTTTCCTAGTTCAATATAACAGTGCATTGAACAACCTTGAGCGTGATCCGCGCAAGCGCTGTGTATTCCCTATGGAATGTGTGTGGATTCAGCCGTTGTCTTCATTACCTGTTGTTTTCCTAGTTCAATATAACAGTGCATTGAACAACCTTGAGCGTGATCCGCGCAAGCGCTGTGTATTCCCTATGGAATGTGTGTGGATTCAGCCGTTGTCTTCATTACCTGTTGTTTTCCTAGTTCAATATAACAGTGCATTGAACAACCTTGAGCGTGATCCGCGCAAGCGCTGTGTATTCCCTATGGAATGTGTGTGGATTCAGCCGTTGTCTTCATTACCTGTTGTTTTCCTAGTTCAATATAACAGTGCATTGAATAACCTTGAGCGTGATCCGCGCAAGCGCTGTGTATTCCCTATGGAATGTGTGTGGATTCAGCCGTTGTCTTCATTACCTGTTGTTTTCCTAGTTCAATATAACAGTGCATTGAACAACCTTGAGCGTGATCCGCGCAAGCGCTGTGTATTCCCTATGGAATGTGTGTGGATTCAGCCGTTGTCTTCATTACCTGTTGTTTTCCTAGTTCAATATAACAGTGCATTGAACAACCTTGAGCGTGATCCGCGCAAGCGCTGTGTATTCCCTATGGAATGTGTGTGGATTCAGCCGTTGTCTTC
This sequence comes from Leuctra nigra, assembly GCA_934045905.1. Lineage (NCBI taxonomy): Eukaryota > Metazoa > Arthropoda > Insecta > Plecoptera > Leuctridae > Leuctra > Leuctra nigra. The sequence goes on along the minus strand of OW203761.1, from coordinate 62,952,501 downwards.
ATTACCTGTTGTTTTCCTAGTTCAATATAACAGTGCATTGAACAACCTTGAGCGTGATCCGCGCAAGCGCTGTGTATTCCCTATGGAATGTGTGTGGATTCAGCCGTTGTCTTCATTACCTGTTGTTTTCCTAGTTCAATATAACAGTGCATTGAACAACCTTGAGCGTGATCCGCGCAAGCGCTGTGTATTCCCTATGGAATGTGTGTGGATTCAGCCGTTGTCTTCATTACCTGTTGTTTTCCTAGTTCAATATAACAGTGCATTGAACAACCTTGAGCGTGATCCGCGCAAGCGCTGTGTATTCCCTATGGAATGTGTGTGGATTCAGCCGTTGTCTTCATTACCTGTTGTTTTCCTAGTTCAATATAACAGTGCATTGAACAACCTTGAGCGTGATCCGCGCAAGCGCTGTGTATTCCCTATGGAATGTGTGTGGATTCAGCCGTTGTCTTCATTACCTGTTGTTTTCCTAGTTCAATATAACAGTGCATTGAACAACCTTGAGCGTGATCCGCGCAAGCGCTGTGTATTCCCTATGGAATGTGTGTGGATTCAGCCGTTGTCTTCATTACCTGTTGTTTTCCTAGTTCAATATAACAGTGCATTGAACAACCTTGAGCGTGATCCGCGCAAGCGCTGTGTATTCCCTATGGAATGTGTGTGGATTCAGCCGTTGTCTTCATTACCTGTTGTTTTCCTAGTTCAATATAACAGTGCATTGAACAACCTTGAGCGTGATCCGCGCAAGCGCTGTGATTTCCCTATGGAATGTGTGTGGATTCAGCCGTTGTCTTCATTACCTGTTGTTTTCCTAGTTCAATATAACAGTGCATTGAACAACCTTGAGCGTGATCCGCGCAAGCGCTGTGTATTCCCTATGGAATGTGTGTGGATTCAGCCGTTGTCTTCATTACCTGTTGTTTTCCTAGTTCAATATAACAGTGCATTGAACAACCTTGAGCGTGATCCGCGCAAGCGCTGTGTATTCCCTATGGAATGTGTGTGGATTCAGCCGTTGTCTTCATTACCTGTTGTTTTCCTAGTTCAATATAACAGTGCATTGAACAACCTTGAGCGTGATCCGCGCAAGCGCTGTGTATTCCCTATGGAATGTGTGTGGATTCAGCCGTTGTCTTCATTACCTGTTGTTTTCCTAGTTCAATATAACAGTGCATTGAACAACCTTGAGCGTGATCCGCGCAAGCGCTGAGTATTCCCTATGGAATGTGTGTGGATTCAGCCGTTGTCTTCATTACCTGTTGTTTTCCTAGTTCAATATAACAGTGCATTGAACAACCTTGAGCGTGATCCGCGCAAGCGCTGTGTATTCCCTATGGAATGTGTGTGGATTCAGCCGTTGTCTTCATTACCTGTTGTTTTCCTAGTTCAATATAACAGTGCATTGAACAACCTTGAGCGTGATCCGCGCAAGCGCTGTGTATTCCCTATGGAATGTGTGTGGATCCAGCCGTTGTCTTCATTACCTGTTGTTTTCCTAGTTCAATATAACAGTGCATCGAACAACCTTGAGCGTGATCCGCGCAAGCGCTGTGTATTCCCTATGGAATGTGTGTGGATTCAGCCGTTGTCTTCATTACCTGTTGTTTTCCTAGTTCAATATAACAGTGCATTGAACAACCTTGAGCGTGATCCGCGCAAGCGCTGTGTATTCCCTATGGAATGTGTGTGGATTCAGCCGTTGTCTTCATTACCTGTTGTTTTCCTAGTTCAATATAACAGTGCATTGAACAACCTTGAGCGTGATCCGCGCAAGCGCTGTGTATTCCCTATGGAATGTGTGTGGATTCAGCCGTTGTCTTCATTACCTGTTGTTTTCCTAGTTCAATATAACAGTGCATTGAACAACCTTGAGCGTGATCCGCGCAAGCGCTGTGTATTCCCTATGGAATGTGTGTGGATTCAGCCGTTGTCTTCATTACCTGTTGTTTTCCTAGTTCAATATAACAGTGCATTGAACAACCTTGAGCGTGATCCGCGCAAGCGCTGTGTATTCCCTATGGAATGTGTGTGGATTCAGCCGTTGTCTTCATTACCTGTTGTTTTCCTAGTTCAATATAACAGTGCATTGAACAACCTTGAGCGTGATCCGCGCAAGCGCTGTGTATTCCCTATGGAATGTGTGTGGATTCAGCCGTTGTCTTCATTACCTGTTGTTTTCCTAGTTCAATATAACAGTGCATTGAACAACCTTGAGCGTGATCCGCGCAAGCGCTGTGTATTCCCTATGGAATGTGTGTGGATTCAGCCGTTGTCTTCATTACCTGTTGTTTTCCTAGTTCAATATAACAGTGCATTGAACAACCTTGAGCGTGATCCGCGCAAGCGCTGTGTATTCCCTATGGAATGTGTGTGGATTCAGCCGTTGTCTTCATTACCTGGTGCGATGTCCTCGACGGCCTCCACGTAGCGTCCCCCTCGCGTCGACGAGAAGCTGACCTTGAGGGCGGCGGAGAAGCAAGCGATGTCGACGTGTTGTCCGTGCGACTTGGCCGGCAGAGGCGCCCCACCATCGTCATCGCCTCCCCTCAGCACCTCCTTGTCGCCGTCTTCGCCTCCCCTCATCGCCTCCTTGACGGCGACATCGCCTCTCCTCATCGCCTCCTTATCATCGTCATCGCCTCCCCTCATCGCCTCCTTGACGGCGTCATCGCCTCCCCTCATCGCCTCCTTATCGTCGTCATCGCCTCCCCTCATCGGCTTCTTGACGGCGTCATCGCCTCCCCTCATCGCCTCCTTATCGCCGTCATCGCCTCCTCTCAGCGACTCCTTGTCGCCGTCATCGCCTCCCCTCAGCGCCACCTTGTCGCCGTCATCGCCTCCCCTCAGCGCCACCTTGTCGCCGTCAACGCCTCCCCTCAGCGCCACCTTGTCGCCGTCATCGCCTCCCCTCAGCGCCTCCTTGACGGCGTCCTGCAGCAGCTCCAGGGACAGTGTCACGTGACGGAGCTTGTCTGTGGACGGCGGCGTCGTGGCCAGGGGCAGATAGTCGAGCGCCGTCTAGACAGAAACTTTGTCAACGTCATGACTTTGCATTCATTACTTGTTGATTGATATCATCCAGTGACATGACCTACATCTCAAACTGAAGGATTCTTTCGTCTTCGTGATTCCTACTTAGGAAAACGCTCCGTATAAGGCGTTGATAAGCGAAAATGGGTAAGATTTGCTAGACAATAATTTCAAATAATCTTTTAAAATGTCACAACTCTTAACTTTCTTCAAGAACTTCACTGACAATTACGTAAAATATAATACGAGTAATGTTGGTCTTAATGACCTTGACAAATTTGACGTGATATGAGGCTATTCAGGTCAATTTAGTTGTGTGTTCTAAAATGAACATTGATTGATTGATCATTATTGATTGATTGATTGATTGATTAATTGGTTGATTGATTGATTGTTTGATTGATTGATTGATTGACTGCGTCAATGTTCCTGGTCTGGTAGAGTGTTGCTGAATGCCCACCTGAAAGCTGCTCAGTGCCTTGGAAAACCTCCCCAACTGCTCGTAGCATCGTCCTTGCCTCTCCAGCAGCTTGAACTTGAGAGTGTCTGGATATTGGAAGAGGATCGCCTGTTGAATGTCGCTCAGACACTCGGCATACTTCCTCATGGCATGCAGCACGGCAGACCTGTTGCAAGAACACTTGTCACTAACACTTGCGTAGCATCGTCCTTGCCACTCCAGCAGCTTGAACTTGAGAGTGTCTGGATATTGGAAGAGGATCGCCTGTTGAATGTCGCTCAGACACTCGGCATACTTCCTCATGGCATGCAGCATGGCAGACCTGTTGCAAGAACACTTGTCACTAACACTTGCGTAGCATCGTCCTTGCCTCTCCAGCAGCTTGAACTTGAGAGTGTCTGGATATTGGAAGAGGATCGCCTGTTGAATGTCGCTCAGACACTCGGCATACTTCCTCATGGCATGCAGCACGGCAGACCTGTTGCAAGAACACTTGTCACTAACACTTGCGTAGCATCGTCCTTGCCTCTCCAGCAGCTTGAACTTGAGAGTGTCTGGATATTGGAAGAGGATCGCCTGTTGAATGTCGCTCAGACACTCGGCATACTTCCTCATGGCATGCAGCACGGCAGACCTGTTGCAAGAACACTTGTCACTAACACTTGCGTAGCATCGTCCTTGCCTCTCCAGCAGCTTGAACTTGAGAGTGTCTGGATATTGGAAGAGGATCGCCTGTTGAATGTCGCTCAGACACTCGGCATACTTCCATATGGCATGCAGCACGGCAGACCTGTTGCAAGAACACTTGTCACTAACACTTGCGTAGCATCGTCCTTGCCACTCCAGCAGCTTGAACTTGAGAGTGTCTGGATATTGGAAGAGGATCGCCTGTTGAATGTCGCTCAGACACTCGGCATACTTCCTCATGGCATGCAGCACGGCAGACCTGTTGCAAGAACACTTGTCACTAACACTTGCGTAGCATCGTCCTTGCCACTCCAGCAGCTTGAACTTGAGAGTGTCTGGATATTGGAAGAGGATCGCCTGTTGAATGTCGCTCAGACACTCGGCATACTTCCTCATGGCATGCAGCACGGCAGACCTGTTGCAAGAACACTTGTCACTAACACTTGCGTAGCATCGTCCTTGCCTCTCCAGCAGCTTGAACTTGAGAGTGTCTGGATATTGGAAGAGGATCGCCTGTTGAATGTCGCTCAGACACTCGGCATACTTCCTCATGGCATGCAGCACGGCAGACCTGTTGCAAGAACACTTGTCACTAACACTTGCGTAGCATCGTCCTTGCCTCTCCAGCAGCTTGAACTTGCGAGTGTCTGGATATTGGAAGAGGATCGCCTGTTGAATGTCGCTCAGACACTCGGCATACTTCCTCATGGCATGCAGCACGGCAGACCTGTTGCAAGAACACTTGTCACTAACACTTGCGTAGCATCGTCCTTGCCACTCCAGCAGCTTGAACTTGAGAGTGTCTGGATATTGGAAGAGGATCGCCTGTTGAATGTCGCTCAGACACTCGGCATACTTCCTCATGGCATGCAGCATGGCAGACCTGTTGCAAGAACACTTGTCACTAACACTTGCGTAGCATCGTCCTTGCCTCTCCAGCAGCTTGAACTTGAGAGTGTCTGGATATTGGAAGAGGATCGCCTGTTGAATGTCGCTCAGACACTCGGCATACTTCCTCATGGCATGCAGCACGGCAGACCTGTTGCAAGAACACTTGTCACTAACGCTTGCGTAGCATCGTCCTTGCCTCTCCAGCAGCTTGAACTTGAGAGTGTCTGGATATTGGAAGAGGATCGCCTGTTGAATGTCGCTCAGACACTCGGCATACTTCCTCATGGCATGCAGCACGGCAGACCTGTTGCAAGAACACTTGTCACTAACACTTGCGTAGCATCGTCCTTGCCTCTCCAGCAGCTTGAACTCGAGAGTGTCTGGATATTGGAAGAGGATCGCCTGTTGAATGTCGCTAAGACACTCGGCATACTTCCTCATGGCATGCAGCATGGCAGACCTGTTGCAAGAACTTTTGTCACAACAATTACTATTCGGGGATGAAAAGTCATCAAGGACTATCAAGAAATAGTATTAAACGATTAAGGTTTCGAGCGGTTGAAAACGCCCCCAATGGACATCTGATGTCAAACACAATGTTAAATCACGATGGCTCCGGTCGCAAAATAACATTGCTACGTCATCAGATCAACTCACTCTGTTTTCCCGCCCAAATGCTAGAATTCAATGCGAGAGTACAATGAAAATGTCAGACTACAAAGAAAACAAATGATTCTATAGATTATTTGGGGTCTAGTTTTTGTCTTAATGGATACGTTTTTAGAGAGAGTAGTTTCTTGTGAGTATGGGAGTTGAAGAAGGCTGTAATTAAACAGTAATGCAGAATATACATATATCTATAGGTGATCATCCTTCTACTGTTACTTCATCCTACCTGTTGCCCAGCGCCAGTGCCAGCTCGACTGAGGGGTGAGGAGCCATGGTGATGCGAGTGTACATCATGATCCTACCTGTTGCCCAGCGCCAGTGCCAGCTCGACTGAGGGGTGAGGAGCAATGGTGATGTGAGTGTACATCATGATCCTACCTGTTGCCCAGCGCCAGTGCCAGCTCGACTGAGGGGTGAGGAGCCATGGTGATGCGAGTGTACATCATGATCCTACCTGTTGCCCAGCGCCAGTGCCAGCTCGACTGAGGGGTGAGGAGCCATGGTGATGCGAGTGTACATCATGATCCTACCTGTTGCCCAGCGCCAGTGCCAGCTCGACTGAGGGGTGAGGAGCCATGGTGATGCGAGTGTACATCATGATCCTACCTGTTGCCCAGCGCCAGTGCCAGCTCGACTGAGGGGTGAGGAGCCATGGTGATGCGAGTGTACATCATGATCCTACCTGTTGCCCAGCGCCAGTGCCAGCTCGACTGAGGGGTGAGGAGCCATGGTGATGCGAGTGTACATCATGATCCTACCTGTTGCCCAGCGCCAGTGCCAGCTCGACTGAGGGGTGAGGAGCAATGGTGATGCGAGTGTACATCATGATCCTACCTGTTGCCCAGCGCCAGTGCCAGCTCGACTGAGGGGTGAGGAGCAATGGTGATACGAGTGTACATCATGATCCTACCTGTTGCCCAGCGCCAGTGCCAGCTCGACTGAGGGGTGAGGAGCCATGGTGATGCGAGTGTACATCATGATCCTACCTGTTGCCCAGCTCCAGTGCCAGCTCGACTAAGGGGTGAGGAGCCATGGTGATGCGAGTGTACATCATGATCCTACCTGTTGCCCAGCGCCAGTGCCAGCTCGACTGAGGGGTGAGGAGCCATGGTGATGCGAGTGTACATCATGATCCTACCTGTTGCCCAGCGCCAGTGCCAGCTCGACTGAGGGGTGAGGAGCCATGGTGATGCGAGTGTACATCATGATCCTACCTGTTGCCCAGCGCCAGTGCCAGCTCGACTGAGGGGTGAGGAGCCATGGTGATGCGAGTGTACATCATGATCCTACCTGTTGCCCAGCGCCAGTGCCAGCTCGACTGAGGGGTGAGGAGCAATGGTGATGCGAGTGTACATCATGATCCTACCTGTTGCCCAGCGCCAGTGCCAGCTCGACTGAGGGGTCAGGAGCCATGGTGATGCGAGTGTACATCATGATCCTACCTGTTGCCCAGCGCCAGTGCCAGCTCGACTTAGGGGTGAGGAGCAATGGTGATGCGAGTGTACATCATGATCCTACCTGTTGCCCAGCGCCAGTGCCAGCTCGACTTAGGGGTGAGGAGCAATGGTGATGCGAGTGTTCATCATGATCCTACCTGTTGCCCAGCGCCAGTGCCAGCTCGACTGAGGGGTGAGGAGCCATGGTGATGCGAGTGTACATCATGATCCTACCTGTTGCCCAGCGCCAGTGCCAGCTCGACTGAGGGGTGAGGAGCCATGGTGATGCGAGTGTACATCATGATCCTACCTGTTGCCCAGCGCCAGTGCCAGCTCGACTGAGGGGTGAGGAGCAATGGTGATGCGAGTGTACATCATGATCCTACCTGTTGCCCAGCGCCAGTGCCAGCTCGACTGAGGGGTGAGGAGCCATGGTGATGCGAGTGTACATCATGATCCTACCTGTTGCCCAGCGCCAGTGCCAGCTCGACTGAGGGGTGAGGAGCCATGGTGATGCGAGTGTTCATCATGATCCTACCTGTTGCCCAGCGCCAGTGCCAGCTCGACTGAGGGGTGAGGAGCCATGGTGATGCGAGTGTACATCATGATCCTACCTGTTGCCCAGCGCCAGTGCCAGCTCGACTGAGGGGTGAGGATCCATGGTGATGCGAGTGTACATCATGATCCTACCTGTTGCCCAGCGCCAGTGCCAGCTCGACTGAGGGGTGAGGAGCAATGGTGATGCGAGTGTACATCATGATCCTACCTGTTGCCCAGCGCCAGTGCCAGCTCGACTGAGGGGTGAGGAGCCATGGTGATGCGAGTGTACATCATGATCCTACCTGTTGCCCAGCGCCAGTGCCAGCTCGACTGAGGGGTGAGGAGCAATGGTGATGCGAGTGTTCATCATGATCCTACCTGTTGCCCAGCGCCAGTGCCAGCTCGACTGAGGGGTGAGGAGCCATGGTGATGCGAGTGTACATCATGATCCTACCTGTTGCCCAGCGCCAGTGCCAGCTCGACTGAGGGGTGAGGAGCCATGGTGATGCGAGTGTACATCATGATCCTACCTGTTGCCCAGCGCCAGTGCCAGCTCGACTGAGGGGTGAGGAGCCATGGTGATGCGAGTGTACATCATGATCCTACCTGTTGCCCAGCGCCAGTGCCAGCTCGACTGAGGGGTGAGGAGCAATGGTGATGCGAGTGTTCATCATGATCCTACCTGTTGCCCAGCGCCAGTGCCAGCTCGACTGAGGGGTGAGGAGCCATGGTGATGCGAGTGTACATCATGATCCTACCTGTTGCCCAGCGCCAGTGCCAGCTCGACTGAGGGGTGAGGAGCCATGGTGATGCGAGTGTACATCATGATCCTACCTGTTGCCCAGCGCCAGTGCCAGCTCGACTGAGGGGTGAGGAGCCATGGTGATGCGAGTGTACATCATGATCCTACCTGTTGCCCAGCGCCAGTGCCAGCTCGACTGAGGGGTGAGGAGCAATGGTGATGCGAGTGTACATCATGATCCTACCTGTTGCCCAGCGCCAGTGCCAGCTCGACTGAGGGGTGAAGAGCCATGGTGATGCGAGTGTACATCATGATCCTACCTGTTGCCCAGCGCCAGTGCCAGCTCGACTGAGGGGTGAGGAGCAATGGTGATGTGAGTGTACATCATGATCCTACCTGTTGCCCAGCGCCAGTGCCAGCTCGACTGAGGGGTGAGGAGCCATGGTGATGCGAGTGTACATCATGATCCTACCTGTTGCCCAGCGCCAGTGCCAGCTCGACTGAGGGGTGAGGAGCCATGGTGATGCGAGTGTACATCATGATCCTACCTGTTGCCCAGCGCCAGTGCCAGCTCGACTGAGGGGTGAGGAGCCATGGTGATGCGAGTGTACATCATGATCCTACCTGTTGCCCAGCGCCAGTGCCAGCTCGACTGAGGGGTGAGGAGCCATGGTGATGCGAGTGTACATCATGATCCTACCTGTTGCCCAGCGCCAGTGCCAGCTCGACTGAGGGGTGAGGAGCCATGGTGATGCGAGTGTACATCATGATCCTACCTGTTGCCCAGCGCCAGTGCCAGCTCGACTGAGGGGTGAGGAGCAATGGTGATGCGAGTGTACATCATGATCCTACCTGTTGCCCAGCGCCAGTGCCAGCTCGACTGAGGGGTGAGGAGCAATGGTGATGCTGCGAGTGTACATCATGAGCGCATCTCTGGACGCGCAGTTCTTGACGAACAACGCGTTGCCGAGGTTGCGCAGGCGCGTGGCCTCCTCGCCGGACTTGTAGACGTTGCGCTCCGAAGTCTTGTCGAACGGCAGGACGCTCGCCTCCTTCAACGCGGCGTAGGCGAGGCTCACCCAATCCTCGTCACAACTGGCGGCGGAGAACTGCGCAGACAAAGCTGCGCTCTTGTTCGCATTCTGTCGCAACTCGTAGATGTCGTTGGCGAGTTGCTCGAATGATCTTGTACTCATTTTGCTCCTGCAATGAAAAGGTGAATATTATCTGGCCGAACCGAGGCTCTAACCCAGTAGCGAATATTTCTTTGACAGACTTCGTAAATTGGAGGAAAAACAAATTGTATAAAATTCCCGTTATAGTATTTTAATCGGTTGAAATTAGATCAGGTTTTCAAAATGTCTTTCACGATGGCTCTGCGACGGAAAGGAATGGAAGACGTGAAAACCCAATGAACCCATTTAGTATAGGTTGTCAAAAGAGATTTCTGGAAGAAAATACGTAGGTAAAAGTCACGACAAAATGGATCTGTTATTCAACCAGGGTGTTTATGGAGATTGGAAAGTTGCAAATAAAGTCGTTGTGTCGTATCGTGTATCGTGTTTGGCTGGGGATGTTGCACGTGTCTGTGCTCGCTCATCAACGCGTCACACTGAACGTTTTCCTAGTATAATTCTAAATTGAGCATATTTACTGTTAAGAGTCTACTACTTGATGAAATCCATGTTTTATGATGCACAAAAGGCGGCCCATACTTTTTTCTAAACGGCTTTACCGATTGTCTTCAAATTTTCACATGTTATTGATAAAGAGTAGATTGTGTCTAGTGGCCTAAAAGGTTTAGTTTTTGTTAAGTTATTTCAGGGCAGAGGTGCCAAAAAGACTCATATATTGGCCATGTTAGCACCTCCTCAAAACGAGAAAAACTTTTTTTATTATTTTTTGAATCCCTAGACACAGATTTACTCTTTATCTATGATGATTCATTTTGTCTCTTGTATCTCCAAGAATATTGCATACACACATTTTAAATTTCTTTAAAAAAGATGCGAAAAAAGCGTCAAATTCGATTCTTTTTTTGATCAAGATGTAGAAAATGCCCTGCAGAGCCATTGGGGATTCTACAAAGCAATTTTTCTTAAGTTCCCATAGAATATTGCATATCACACATTTTACATTTCTTTGAAAAGAATGATAAAAAAAAGCTGTATTAAAATTTTAAAAAAGGCCCTGCGGGGCTAACTGGGGGGGGGGAGTCCCCCAGACCCCTTGTAGCAGCGAACTACCTTTCCTGACATCCATCGATTCCCTATAATTTTGACCCCCACCCTCTCAAAATAAAATTCCTACTTAGAATAGGAATTCTTAATTCCTATTTTAAAATTGCTACACGCCGGACATAAAGAGGGGTGAGTTCTCCGCCGCAAAGTGTGGCGAGGATTGGGTGAGACTTGCCTACTCGAGTGAGAGAATGAAATCCAAGTCAGACCATTGGTGACCATAGCAGTGTACCGGCTGCAATAGACCTGGTTGCTATGGTAACATACCTCAATGTGTATTCGCTGAGAGACGGGACATAAGAAGACAACAATGGTATTAAAATGGAAGACTTATTATCTATATCCTGTGCGCACCCTGGTTCCCCATGAGATCAGCTGCTGTGACATCACATGCAGTTCACTCCGAGCAGTGAAGATATTGTGTATTGGGTTAGTTTTGCTGCCCCGAATCTGGATTATTTGTTAGATTGAAACTTGTCAATTTCTTATCACTTCGACAGTTTAATCCTAAGATTGGGATAATTCATCTACAACTATCTTCATATACATATACTTTTGATAGCCTTCAGATTGCTCTAAATACCTGAAGAGACAATAAACATGCAATTGTGAATTTTTGTTGCATTTTCAACCATTGACTAAAAGCAAGTTGAAAGAACAAATTATACAACAATGTTGTTGTAATACAACATTCATGTCAATGTATTTTACACATTTTAAACAGAATCGCATTCCATAACTTCACTAAAGATAATGAACAGAAAACGTTGCAGAACTTGGAGAAAAATCTGCGTTTTTATGACATTGAACTATTTTCCGAACTTCAACTCAGCCAGAATTGTTTGAAATAATGAAAATGCATTTTGAGTTTGACCGCTTTTCAACATAGGTAATTTGTATACAGGCTGCTAGCTCCGGGTCATTTTGAATAGGAAATCAGTAATATCAATATTCAATATTTTAATTTACATTCCCAATACATTATTGAGACCTAGCGGAATATTTCAAATTCAGACCAATCTATACCTATAGTGTGTTTAATAACTACACGCTATAGATAAGGAATACAATGCATGTTATTATTGCACGTTGAATTGTGTTTGTAATGAGCACTAGCAGGTCGATGCAGTGATAAAACATCTTGTACGTACTTGCTTGACGGCAGCTGTCGATGTCTCGCTGTCCCACTTCGCCGCTCGAATGCAGCCAACTCTTACATTTCCTTGGCAAGACGCGTTGTTATCAGCAGTGTAAGTGTGCGCACCGCCCCGCGGAGTTATCAGTTTCCTGCACGCATGATTCACTAACAGCGATCAATTACTTATAATCGATTGTTCAAGAGACCAGGTCTCTTCGAATCCCAGGGGGCCAAAGACGGACGCAGTTGTTCTCGCAATTACCTACGCACAATCTAAAACTAACTGTCCATCCCAAGAGGTCCACTAATTTTGTACTCTATTTGTAATGAACCCATATTCTTATAACCGAGTGACGAGTTATGATAAGGTGTGCGATTATATATAAAAGGACAACTTTCTTCTCGCGCGACAATGTTCTCATTTCTATGTTATTTACGGTCTACTCGGGTGAGATGAGAAGCCTGTCACGCGACAACAAAAACCCATACTTCCTCGAATATATCCCAGAATATTATGAAAATAGATTTCGTTAAATTAAATTGAACAAAAACTTTTAGGGAAAACAATTGTAAAACGGTTTTTAATTAAACAAAAAGGTTTTCTTTTATATTCTAAATTAAAAATCTCAATACGTATCTAAATTCAGTTTCGATTATTCAATGAAATCTCGAATTGAAAATCGACTATCATTCAGACGGAAACGTATTGTGACCACATGCTGGACTGTGACGTAGACATAAAATCGACTATCATTCAGACGGAAACGTATTGTGACCACATGCTGGACGGTGACGTAGACATAATATCGACTATCATTCAGACGGAAACGTATTGTGACCACATGCTGGACTGTGACGTAGACATAAAATCGACTATCATTCAGACGGAAACGTATTGTGACCACATGCTGGACTGTGACGTAGACATAAAATCGACTATCATTCAGACGGAAACGTATTGTGACCACATGCTGGACGGTGACGTAGACATAATATCGACTATCATTCAGACGGAAACGTATTGTGACCACATGCTGGACTGTGACGTAGACATAAAATCGACTATCATTCAGACGGAAACGTATTGTGACCACATGCTGGACTGTGACGTAGACATAAAATCGACTATCATTCAGACGGAAACGTATTGTGACCACATGCTGGACTGTGACGTAGACATAAAATCGACTATCATAGAGACGGAAACGTATTGTGACCACATGCTGGACTGTGACGTAGACATAAAATCGACTATCATTCAGACGGAAACGTATTGTGACCACATGCTGGACGGTGACGTAGACATAATATCGACTATCATTCAGACGGAAACGTATTGTGACCACATGCTGGACTGTGACGTAGACATAAAATCGACTATCATTCAGACGGAAACGTATTGTGACCACATGCTGGACGGTGACGTAGACATAATATCGACTATCATTCAGACGGAAACGTATTGTGACCACATGCTGGACTGTGACGTAGACATAAAATCGACTATCATTCAGACGGAAACGTATTGTGACCACATGCTGGACTGTGACGTAGACATAAAATCGACTATCATTCAGACGGAAACGTATTGTGACCACATGCTGGACGGTGACGTAGACATAATATCGACTATCATTCAGACGGAAACGTATTGTGACCACATGCTGGACTGTGACGTAGACATAAAATCGACTATCATTCAGACGGAAACGTATTGTGACCACATGCTGGACTGTGACGTAGACATAAAATCGACTATCATTCAGACGGAAACGTATTGTGACCACATGCTGGACTGTGACGTAGACATAAAATCGACTATCATAGAGACGGAAACGTATTGTGACCACATGCTGGACTGTGACGTAGACATAAAATCGACTATCATAGAGACGGAAACGTATTGTGACCACATGCTGGACTGTGACGTAGACATAAAATCGACTATCATTCAGACGGAAACGTATTGTGACCACATGCTGGACTGTGACGTAGACATAAAATCGACTATCATTCAGACGGAAACGTATTGTGACCACATGCTGGACGGTGACGTAGACATAATATCGACTATCATTCAGACGGAAACGTATTGTGACCACATGCTGGACTGTGACGTAGACATAAAATCGACTATCATTCAGACGGAAACGTATTGTGACCACATGCTGGACTGTGACGTAGACATAAAATCGACTATCATTCAGACGGAAACGTATTGTGACCACATGCTGGACTGTGACGTAGACATAAAATCGACAATCATTCAGACGGAAACGTATTGTGACCACATGCTGGACTGAGACGTAGACATAAAATCGACAATCATTCAGACGGAAACGTATTGTGACCACATGCTGGACTGTGACGTAGACATAAAATCGACTATCATTCAGACGGAAACGTATTGTGACCACATGCTGGACTGTGACGTAGACATAAAATCGACTATCATAGAGACGGAAACGTATTGTGACCACATGCTGGACTGTGACGTAGACATAAAATCGACTATCATAGAGACGGAAACGTATTGTGACCACATGCTGGACTGTGACGTAGACATAAAATCGACTATCATTCAGACGGAAACGTATTGTGACCACATGCTGGACTGTGACGTAGACATAAAATCGACTATCATTCAGACGGAAACGTATTGTGACCACATGCTGGACTGTGACGTAGACATAAAATCGACTATCATTCAGACGGAAACGTATTGTGACCACATGCTGGACTGTGACGTAGACATAAAATCGACAATCATTCAGACGGAAACGTATTGTGTGTGACCACATGCTGGACTGTGACGTAGACATAAAATCGACTATCATTCAGACGGAAACGTATTGTGACCACATGCTGGACGGTGACGTAGACATAAAATCGACTATCATTCAGACGGAAACGTATTGTGACCACATGCTGGACTGTGACGTAGACATAAAATCGACTATCATTCAGACGGAAACGTATTGTGACCACATGCTGGACTGTGACGTAGACATAAAATCGACAATCATTCAGACGGAAACGTATTGTGACCACATGCTGGACTGTGACGTAGACATAAAATCGACTATCATTCAGACGGAAACGTATTGTGACCACATGCTGGACGGTGACGTAGACATAAAATCGACTATCATTCAGACGGAAACGTATTGTGACCACATGCTGGACTGTGACGTAGACATAAAATCGACTATCATAGAGACGGAAACGTATTGTGACCACATGCTGGACTGTGACGTAGACATAAAATCGACTATCATAGAGACGGAAACGTATTGTGACCACATGCTGGACTGTGACGTAGACATAAAATCGACTATCATTCAGACGGAAACGTATTGTGACCACATGCTGGACTGTGACGTAGACATAAAATCGACTATCATTCAGACGGAAACGTATTGTGACCACATGCTGGACTGTGACGTAGACATAAAATCGACTATCATTCAGACGGAAACGTATTGTGACCACATGCTGGACTGTGACGTAGACATAAAATCGACAATCATTCAGACGGAAACGTATTGTGACCACATGCTGGACTGTGACGTAGACATAAAATCGACAATCATTCAGACGGAAACGTATTGTGACCACATGCTGGACTGTGACGTAGACATAAAATCGACAATCATTCAGACGGAAACGTATTGTGTGTGACCACATGCTGGACTGTGACGTAGACATAAAATCGACAATCATTCAGACGGAAACGTATTGTGACCACATGCTGGACTGTGACGTAGACATAAAATCGACTATCATTCAGACGGAAACGTATTGTGACCACATGCTGGACTGTGACGTAGACATAAAATCGACTATCATTCAGACGGAAACGTATTGTGACCACATGCTGGACTGTGACGAAGACATAAAATCGACAATCATTCAGACGGAAACGTATTGTGACCACATGCTGGACTGTGACGTAGACATAAAATCGACTATCATTCAGACGGAAACGTATTGTGACCACATGCTGGACGGTGACGTAGACATAAAATCGACTATCATTCAGACGGAAACGTATTGTGACCACATGCTGGACTGTGACGTAGACATAAAATCGACTATCATTCAGACGGAAACGTATTGTGACCACATGCTGGACTGTGACGTAGACATAAAATCGACAATCATTCAGACGGAAACGTATTGTGACCACATGCTGGACTGTGACGTAGACATAAAATCGACTATCATTCAGACGGAAACGTATTGTGACCACATGCTGGACTGTGACGTAGACATAAAATCGACTATCATAGAGACGGAAACGTATTGTGACCACATGCTGGACTGTGACGTAGACATAAAATCGACTATCATTCAGACGGAAACGTATTGTGACCACATGCTGGACTGTGACGTAGACATAAAATCGACAATCATTCAGACGGAAACGTATTGTGACCACATGCTGGACTGTGACGTAGACATAAAATCGACTATCATTCAGACGGAAACGTATTGTGACCACATGCTGGACTGTGACGTAGACATAAAATCGACTATCATAGAGACGGAAACGTATTGTGACCACATGCTGGACTGTGACGTAGACATAAAATCGACTATCATAGAGACGGAAACGTATTGTGACCACATGCTGGACTGTGACGTAGACATAAAATCGACTATCATTCAGACGGAAACGTATTGTGACCACATGCTGGACTGTGACGTAGACATAAAATCGACTATCATTCAGACGGAAACGTATTGTGACCACATGCTGGACGGTGACGTAGACATAATATCGACTATCATTCAGACGGAAACGTATTGTGACCACATGCTGGACTGTGACGTAGACATAAAATCGACTATCATTCAGACGGAAACGTATTGTGACCACATGCTGGACTGTGACGTAGACATAAAATCGACTATCATTCAGACGGAAACGTATTGTGACCACATGCTGGACTGTGACGTAGACATAAAATCGACAATCATTCAGACGGAAACGTATTGTGACCACATGCTGGACTGAGACGTAGACATAAAATCGACAATCATTCAGACGGAAACGTATTGTGACCACATGCTGGACTGTGACGTAGACATAAAATCGACTATCATTCAGACGGAAACGTATTGTGACCACATGCTGGACTGTGACGTAGACATAAAATCGACTATCATAGAGACGGAAACGTATTGTGACCACATGCTGGACTGTGACGTAGACATAAAATCGACTATCATAGAGACGGAAACGTATTGTGACCACATGCTGGACTGTGACGTAGACATAAAATCGACTATCATTCAGCAACCTTGAGCGTGATCCGCGCAAGCGCTGAGTATTCCCTATGGAATGTGTGTGGATTCAGCCGTTGTCTTCATTACCTGTTGTTTTCCTAGTTCAATATAACAGTGCATTGAACAACCTTGAGCGTGATCCGCGCAAGCGCTGTGTATTCCCTATGGAATGTGTGTGGATTCAGCCGTTGTCTTCATTACCTGTTGTTTTCCTAGTTCAATATAACAGTGCATTGAACAACCTTGAGCGTGATCCGCGCAAGCGCTGTGTATTCCCTATGGAATGTGTGTGGATCCAGCCGTTGTCTTCATTACCTGTTGTTTTCCTAGTTCAATATAACAGTGCATCGAACAACCTTGAGCGTGATCCGCGCAAGCGCTGTGTATTCCCTATGGAATGTGTGTGGATTCAGCCGTTGTCTTCATTACCTGTTGTTTTCCTAGTTCAATATAACAGTGCATTGAACAACCTTGAGCGTGATCCGCGCAAGCGCTGTGTATTCCCTATGGAATGTGTGTGGATTCAGCCGTTGTCTTCATTACCTGTTGTTTTCCTAGTTCAATATAACAGTGCATTGAACAACCTTGAGCGTGATCCGCGCAAGCGCTGTGTATTCCCTATGGAATGTGTGTGGATTCAGCCGTTGTCTTCATTACCTGTTGTTTTCCTAGTTCAATATAACAGTGCATTGAACAACCTTGAGCGTGATCCGCGCAAGCGCTGTGTATTCCCTATGGAATGTGTGTGGATTCAGCCGTTGTCTTCATTACCTGTTGTTTTCCTAGTTCAATATAACAGTGCATTGAACAACCTTGAGCGTGATCCGCGCAAGCGCTGTGTATTCCCTATGGAATGTGTGTGGATTCAGCCGTTGTCTTCATTACCTGTTGTTTTCCTAGTTCAATATAACAGTGCATTGAACAACCTTGAGCGTGATCCGCGCAAGCGCTGTGTATTCCCTATGGAATGTGTGTGGATTCAGCCGTTGTCTTCATTACCTGTTGTTTTCCTAGTTCAATATAACAGTGCATTGAACAACCTTGAGCGTGATCCGCGCAAGCGCTGTGTATTCCCTATGGAATGTGTGTGGATTCAGCCGTTGTCTTCATTACCTGTTGTTTTCCTAGTTCAATATAACAGTGCATTGAACAACCTTGAGCGTGATCCGCGCAAGCGCTGTGTATTCCCTATGGAATGTGTGTGGATTCAGCCGTTGTCTTCATTACCTGGTGCGATGTCCTCGACGGCCTCCACGTAGCGTCCCCCTCGCGTCGACGAGAAGCTGACCTTGAGGGCGGCGGAGAAGCAAGCGATGTCGACGTGTTGTCCGTGCGACTTGGCCGGCAGAGGCGCCCCACCATCGTCATCGCCTCCCCTCAGCACCTCCTTGTCGCCGTCTTCGCCTCCCCTCATCGCCTCCTTGACGGCGACATCGCCTCTCCTCATCGCCTCCTTATCATCGTCATCGCCTCCCCTCATCGCCTCCTTGACGGCGTCATCGCCTCCCCTCATCGCCTCCTTATCGTCGTCATCGCCTCCCCTCATCGGCTTCTTGACGGCGTCATCGCCTCCCCTCATCGCCTCCTTATCGCCGTCATCGCCTCCTCTCAGCGACTCCTTGTCGCCGTCATCGCCTCCCCTCAGCGCCACCTTGTCGCCGTCATCGCCTCCCCTCAGCGCCACCTTGTCGCCGTCAACGCCTCCCCTCAGCGCCACCTTGTCGCCGTCATCGCCTCCCCTCAGCGCCTCCTTGACGGCGTCCTGCAGCAGCTCCAGGGACAGTGTCACGTGACGGAGCTTGTCTGTGGACGGCGGCGTCGTGGCCAGGGGCAGATAGTCGAGCGCCGTCTAGACAGAAACTTTGTCAACGTCATGACTTTGCATTCATTACTTGTTGATTGATATCATCCAGTGACATGACCTACATCTCAAACTGAAGGATTCTTTCGTCTTCGTGATTCCTACTTAGGAAAACGCTCCGTATAAGGCGTTGATAAGCGAAAATGGGTAAGATTTGCTAGACAATAATTTCAAATAATCTTTTAAAATGTCACAACTCTTAACTTTCTTCAAGAACTTCACTGACAATTACGTAAAATATAATACGAGTAATGTTGGTCTTAATGACCTTGACAAATTTGACGTGATATGAGGCTATTCAGGTCAATTTAGTTGTGTGTTCTAAAATGAACATTGATTGATTGATCATTATTGATTGATTGATTGATTGATTAATTGGTTGATTGATTGATTGTTTGATTGATTGATTGATTGACTGCGTCAATGTTCCTGGTCTGGTAGAGTGTTGCTGAATGCCCACCTGAAAGCTGCTCAGTGCCTTGGAAAACCTCCCCAACTGCTCGTAGCATCGTCCTTGCCTCTCCAGCAGCTTGAACTTGAGAGTGTCTGGATATTGGAAGAGGATCGCCTGTTGAATGTCGCTCAGACACTCGGCATACTTCCTCATGGCATGCAGCACGGCAGACCTGTTGCAAGAACACTTGTCACTAACACTTGCGTAGCATCGTCCTTGCCACTCCAGCAGCTTGAACTTGAGAGTGTCTGGATATTGGAAGAGGATCGCCTGTTGAATGTCGCTCAGACACTCGGCATACTTCCTCATGGCATGCAGCATGGCAGACCTGTTGCAAGAACACTTGTCACTAACACTTGCGTAGCATCGTCCTTGCCTCTCCAGCAGCTTGAACTTGAGAGTGTCTGGATATTGGAAGAGGATCGCCTGTTGAATGTCGCTCAGACACTCGGCATACTTCCTCATGGCATGCAGCACGGCAGACCTGTTGCAAGAACACTTGTCACTAACACTTGCGTAGCATCGTCCTTGCCTCTCCAGCAGCTTGAACTTGAGAGTGTCTGGATATTGGAAGAGGATCGCCTGTTGAATGTCGCTCAGACACTCGGCATACTTCCTCATGGCATGCAGCACGGCAGACCTGTTGCAAGAACACTTGTCACTAACACTTGCGTAGCATCGTCCTTGCCTCTCCAGCAGCTTGAACTTGAGAGTGTCTGGATATTGGAAGAGGATCGCCTGTTGAATGTCGCTCAGACACTCGGCATACTTCCATATGGCATGCAGCACGGCAGACCTGTTGCAAGAACACTTGTCACTAACACTTGCGTAGCATCGTCCTTGCCACTCCAGCAGCTTGAACTTGAGAGTGTCTGGATATTGGAAGAGGATCGCCTGTTGAATGTCGCTCAGACACTCGGCATACTTCCTCATGGCATGCAGCACGGCAGACCTGTTGCAAGAACACTTGTCACTAACACTTGCGTAGCATCGTCCTTGCCACTCCAGCAGCTTGAACTTGAGAGTGTCTGGATATTGGAAGAGGATCGCCTGTTGAATGTCGCTCAGACACTCGGCATACTTCCTCATGGCATGCAGCACGGCAGACCTGTTGCAAGAACACTTGTCACTAACACTTGCGTAGCATCGTCCTTGCCTCTCCAGCAGCTTGAACTTGAGAGTGTCTGGATATTGGAAGAGGATCGCCTGTTGAATGTCGCTCAGACACTCGGCATACTTCCTCATGGCATGCAGCACGGCAGACCTGTTGCAAGAACACTTGTCACTAACACTTGCGTAGCATCGTCCTTGCCTCTCCAGCAGCTTGAACTTGCGAGTGTCTGGATATTGGAAGAGGATCGCCTGTTGAATGTCGCTCAGACACTCGGCATACTTCCTCATGGCATGCAGCACGGCAGACCTGTTGCAAGAACACTTGTCACTAACACTTGCGTAGCATCGTCCTTGCCACTCCAGCAGCTTGAACTTGAGAGTGTCTGGATATTGGAAGAGGATCGCCTGTTGAATGTCGCTCAGACACTCGGCATACTTCCTCATGGCATGCAGCATGGCAGACCTGTTGCAAGAACACTTGTCACTAACACTTGCGTAGCATCGTCCTTGCCTCTCCAGCAGCTTGAACTTGAGAGTGTCTGGATATTGGAAGAGGATCGCCTGTTGAATGTCGCTCAGACACTCGGCATACTTCCTCATGGCATGCAGCACGGCAGACCTGTTGCAAGAACACTTGTCACTAACGCTTGCGTAGCATCGTCCTTGCCTCTCCAGCAGCTTGAACTTGAGAGTGTCTGGATATTGGAAGAGGATCGCCTGTTGAATGTCGCTCAGACACTCGGCATACTTCCTCATGGCATGCAGCACGGCAGACCTGTTGCAAGAACACTTGTCACTAACACTTGCGTAGCATCGTCCTTGCCTCTCCAGCAGCTTGAACTCGAGAGTGTCTGGATATTGGAAGAGGATCGCCTGTTGAATGTCGCTAAGACACTCGGCATACTTCCTCATGGCATGCAGCATGGCAGACCTGTTGCAAGAACTTTTGTCACAACAATTACTATTCGGGGATGAAAAGTCATCAAGGACTATCAAGAAATAGTATTAAACGATTAAGGTTTCGAGCGGTTGAAAACGCCCCCAATGGACATCTGATGTCAAACACAATGTTAAATCACGATGGCTCCGGTCGCAAAATAACATTGCTACGTCATCAGATCAACTCACTCTGTTTTCCCGCCCAAATGCTAGAATTCAATGCGAGAGTACAATGAAAATGTCAGACTACAAAGAAAACAAATGATTCTATAGATTATTTGGGGTCTAGTTTTTGTCTTAATGGATACGTTTTTAGAGAGAGTAGTTTCTTGTGAGTATGGGAGTTGAAGAAGGCTGTAATTAAACAGTAATGCAGAATATACATATATCTATAGGTGATCATCCTTCTACTGTTACTTCATCCTACCTGTTGCCCAGCGCCAGTGCCAGCTCGACTGAGGGGTGAGGAGCCATGGTGATGCGAGTGTACATCATGATCCTACCTGTTGCCCAGCGCCAGTGCCAGCTCGACTGAGGGGTGAGGAGCAATGGTGATGTGAGTGTACATCATGATCCTACCTGTTGCCCAGCGCCAGTGCCAGCTCGACTGAGGGGTGAGGAGCCATGGTGATGCGAGTGTACATCATGATCCTACCTGTTGCCCAGCGCCAGTGCCAGCTCGACTGAGGGGTGAGGAGCCATGGTGATGCGAGTGTACATCATGATCCTACCTGTTGCCCAGCGCCAGTGCCAGCTCGACTGAGGGGTGAGGAGCCATGGTGATGCGAGTGTACATCATGATCCTACCTGTTGCCCAGCGCCAGTGCCAGCTCGACTGAGGGGTGAGGAGCCATGGTGATGCGAGTGTACATCATGATCCTACCTGTTGCCCAGCGCCAGTGCCAGCTCGACTGAGGGGTGAGGAGCCATGGTGATGCGAGTGTACATCATGATCCTACCTGTTGCCCAGCGCCAGTGCCAGCTCGACTGAGGGGTGAGGAGCAATGGTGATGCGAGTGTACATCATGATCCTACCTGTTGCCCAGCGCCAGTGCCAGCTCGACTGAGGGGTGAGGAGCAATGGTGATACGAGTGTACATCATGATCCTACCTGTTGCCCAGCGCCAGTGCCAGCTCGACTGAGGGGTGAGGAGCCATGGTGATGCGAGTGTACATCATGATCCTACCTGTTGCCCAGCTCCAGTGCCAGCTCGACTAAGGGGTGAGGAGCCATGGTGATGCGAGTGTACATCATGATCCTACCTGTTGCCCAGCGCCAGTGCCAGCTCGACTGAGGGGTGAGGAGCCATGGTGATGCGAGTGTACATCATGATCCTACCTGTTGCCCAGCGCCAGTGCCAGCTCGACTGAGGGGTGAGGAGCCATGGTGATGCGAGTGTACATCATGATCCTACCTGTTGCCCAGCGCCAGTGCCAGCTCGACTGAGGGGTGAGGAGCCATGGTGATGCGAGTGTACATCATGATCCTACCTGTTGCCCAGCGCCAGTGCCAGCTCGACTGAGGGGTGAGGAGCAATGGTGATGCGAGTGTACATCATGATCCTACCTGTTGCCCAGCGCCAGTGCCAGCTCGACTGAGGGGTCAGGAGCCATGGTGATGCGAGTGTACATCATGATCCTACCTGTTGCCCAGCGCCAGTGCCAGCTCGACTTAGGGGTGAGGAGCAATGGTGATGCGAGTGTACATCATGATCCTACCTGTTGCCCAGCGCCAGTGCCAGCTCGACTTAGGGGTGAGGAGCAATGGTGATGCGAGTGTTCATCATGATCCTACCTGTTGCCCAGCGCCAGTGCCAGCTCGACTGAGGGGTGAGGAGCCATGGTGATGCGAGTGTACATCATGATCCTACCTGTTGCCCAGCGCCAGTGCCAGCTCGACTGAGGGGTGAGGAGCCATGGTGATGCGAGTGTACATCATGATCCTACCTGTTGCCCAGCGCCAGTGCCAGCTCGACTGAGGGGTGAGGAGCAATGGTGATGCGAGTGTACATCATGATCCTACCTGTTGCCCAGCGCCAGTGCCAGCTCGACTGAGGGGTGAGGAGCCATGGTGATGCGAGTGTACATCATGATCCTACCTGTTGCCCAGCGCCAGTGCCAGCTCGACTGAGGGGTGAGGAGCCATGGTGATGCGAGTGTTCATCATGATCCTACCTGTTGCCCAGCGCCAGTGCCAGCTCGACTGAGGGGTGAGGAGCCATGGTGATGCGAGTGTACATCATGATCCTACCTGTTGCCCAGCGCCAGTGCCAGCTCGACTGAGGGGTGAGGATCCATGGTGATGCGAGTGTACATCATGATCCTACCTGTTGCCCAGCGCCAGTGCCAGCTCGACTGAGGGGTGAGGAGCAATGGTGATGCGAGTGTACATCATGATCCTACCTGTTGCCCAGCGCCAGTGCCAGCTCGACTGAGGGGTGAGGAGCCATGGTGATGCGAGTGTACATCATGATCCTACCTGTTGCCCAGCGCCAGTGCCAGCTCGACTGAGGGGTGAGGAGCAATGGTGATGCGAGTGTTCATCATGATCCTACCTGTTGCCCAGCGCCAGTGCCAGCTCGACTGAGGGGTGAGGAGCCATGGTGATGCGAGTGTACATCATGATCCTACCTGTTGCCCAGCGCCAGTGCCAGCTCGACTGAGGGGTGAGGAGCCATGGTGATGCGAGTGTACATCATGATCCTACCTGTTGCCCAGCGCCAGTGCCAGCTCGACTGAGGGGTGAGGAGCCATGGTGATGCGAGTGTACATCATGATCCTACCTGTTGCCCAGCGCCAGTGCCAGCTCGACTGAGGGGTGAGGAGCAATGGTGATGCGAGTGTTCATCATGATCCTACCTGTTGCCCAGCGCCAGTGCCAGCTCGACTGAGGGGTGAGGAGCCATGGTGATGCGAGTGTACATCATGATCCTACCTGTTGCCCAGCGCCAGTGCCAGCTCGACTGAGGGGTGAGGAGCCATGGTGATGCGAGTGTACATCATGATCCTACCTGTTGCCCAGCGCCAGTGCCAGCTCGACTGAGGGGTGAGGAGCCATGGTGATGCGAGTGTACATCATGATCCTACCTGTTGCCCAGCGCCAGTGCCAGCTCGACTGAGGGGTGAGGAGCAATGGTGATGCGAGTGTACATCATGATCCTACCTGTTGCCCAGCGCCAGTGCCAGCTCGACTGAGGGGTGAAGAGCAATGGTGATGCGAGTGTACATCATGATCCTACCTGTTGCCCAGCGCCAGTGCCAGCTCGACTGAGGGGTGAGGAGCAATGGTGATGCGAGTGTACATCATGATCCTACCTGTTGCCCAGCGCCAGTGCCAGCTCGACTGAGGGGTGAGGAGCCATGGTGATGCGAGTGTACATCATGATCCTACCTGTTGCCCAGCGCCAGTGCCAGCTCGACTGAGGGGTGAGGAGCCATGGTGATGCGAGTGTTCATCATGATCCTACCTGTTGCCCAGCGCCAGTGCCAGCTCGACTGAGGGGTGAGGAGCCATGGTGATGCGAGTGTACATCATGATCCTACCTGTTGCCCAGCGCCAGTGCCAGCTCGACTGAGGGGTGAGGATCCATGGTGATGCGAGTGTACATCATGATCCTACCTGTTGCCCAGCGCCAGTGCCAGCTCGACTGAGGGGTGAGGAGCAATGGTGATGCGAGTGTACATCATGATCCTACCTGTTGCCCAGCGCCAGTGCCAGCTCGACTGAGGGGTGAGGAGCCATGGTGATGCGAGTGTACATCATGATCCTACCTGTTGCCCAGCGCCAGTGCCAGCTCGACTGAGGGGTGAGGAGCAATGGTGATGCGAGTGTTCATCATGATCCTACCTGTTGCCCAGCGCCAGTGCCAGCTCGACTGAGGGGTGAGGAGCCATGGTGATGCGAGTGTACATCATGATCCTACCTGTTGCCCAGCGCCAGTGCCAGCTCGACTGAGGGGTGAGGAGCCATGGTGATGCGAGTGTACATCATGATCCTACCTGTTGCCCAGCGCCAGTGCCAGCTCGACTGAGGGGTGAGGAGCAATGGTGATGTGAGTGTACATCATGATCCTACCTGTTGCCCAGCGCCAGTGCCAGCTCGACTGAGGGGTGAGGAGCCATGGTGATGCGAGTGTACATCATGATCCTACCTGTTGCCCAGCGCCAGTGCCAGCTCGACTGAGGGGTGAGGAGCCATGGTGATGCGAGTGTACATCATGATCCTACCTGTTGCCCAGCGCCAGTGCCAGCTCGACTGAGGGGTGAGGAGCCATGGTGATGCGAGTGTACATCATGATCCTACCTGTTGCCCAGCGCCAGTGCCAGCTCGACTGAGGGGTGAGGAGCCATGGTGATGCGAGTGTACATCATGATCCTACCTGTTGCCCAGCGCCAGTGCCAGCTCGACTGAGGGGTGAGGAGCCATGGTGATGCGAGTGTACATCATGATCCTACCTGTTGCCCAGCGCCAGTGCCAGCTCGACTGAGGGGTGAGGAGCAATGGTGATGCGAGTGTACATCATGATCCTACCTGTTGCCCAGCGCCAGTGCCAGCTCGACTGAGGGGTGAGGAGCAATGGTGATGCTGCGAGTGTACATCATGAGCGCATCTCTGGACGCGCAGTTCTTGACGAACAACGCGTTGCCGAGGTTGCGCAGGCGCGTGGCCTCCTCGCCGGACTTGTAGACGTTGCGCTCCGAAGTCTTGTCGAACGGCAGGACGCTCGCCTCCTTCAACGCGGCGTAGGCGAGGCTCACCCAATCCTCGTCACAACTGGCGGCGGAGAACTGCGCAGACAAAGCTGCGCTCTTGTTCGCATTCTGTCGCAACTCGTAGATGTCGTTGGCGAGTTGCTCGAATGATCTTGTACTCATTTTGCTCCTGCAATGAAAAGGTGAATATTATCTGGCCGAACCGAGGCTCTAACCCAGTAGCGAATATTTCTTTGACAGACTTCGTAAATTGGAGGAAAAACAAATTGTATAAAATTCCCGTTATAGTATTTTAATCGGTTGAAATTAACTATTTTCCGAACTTCAACTCAGCCAGAATTGTTTGAAATAATGAAAATGCATTTTGAGTTTGACCGCTTTTCAACATAGGTAATTTGTATACAGGCTGCTAGCTCCGGGTCATTTTGAATAGGAAATCAGTAATATCAATATTCAATATTTTAATTTACATTCCCAATACATTATTGAGACCTAGCGGAATATTTCAAATTCAGACCAATCTATACCTATAGTGTGTTTAATAACTACACGCTATAGATAAGGAATACAATGCATGTTATTATTGCACGTTGAATTGTGTTTGTAATGAGCACTAGCAGGTCGATGCAGTGATAAAACATCTTGTACGTACTTGCTTGACGGCAGCTGTCGATGTCTCGCTGTCCCACTTCGCCGCTCGAATGCAGCCAACTCTTACATTTCCTTGGCAAGACGCGTTGTTATCAGCAGTGTAAGTGTGCGCACCGCCCCGCGGAGTTATCAGTTTCCTGCACGCATGATTCACTAACAGCGATCAATTACTTATAATCGATTGTTCAAGAGACCAGGTCTCTTCGAATCCCAGGGGGCCAAAGACGGACGCAGTTGTTCTCGCAATTACCTACGCACAATCTAAAACTAACTGTCCATCCCAAGAGGTCCACTAATTTTGTACTCTATTTGTAATGAACCCATATTCTTATAACCGAGTGACGAGTTATGATAAGGTGTGCGATTATATATAAAAGGACAACTTTCTTCTCGCGCGACAATGTTCTCATTTCTATGTTATTTACGGTCTACTCGGGTGAGATGAGAAGCCTGTCACGCGACAACAAAAACCCATACTTCCTCGAATATATCCCAGAATATTATGAAAATAGATTTCGTTAAATTAAATTGAACAAAAACTTTTAGGGAAAACAATTGTAAAACGGTTTTTAATTAAACAAAAAGGTTTTCTTTTATATTCTAAATTAAAAATCTCAATACGTATCTAAATTCAGTTTCGATTATTCAATGAAATCTCGAATTGAAAATCGACTATCATTCAGACGGAAACGTATTGTGACCACATGCTGGACTGTGACGTAGACATAAAATCGACTATCATTCAGACGGAAACGTATTGTGACCACATGCTGGACGGTGACGTAGACATAATATCGACTATCATTCAGACGGAAACGTATTGTGACCACATGCTGGACTGTGACGTAGACATAAAATCGACTATCATTCAGACGGAAACGTATTGTGACCACATGCTGGACTGTGACGTAGACATAAAATCGACTATCATTCAGACGGAAACGTATTGTGACCACATGCTGGACGGTGACGTAGACATAATATCGACTATCATTCAGACGGAAACGTATTGTGACCACATGCTGGACTGTGACGTAGACATAAAATCGACTATCATTCAGACGGAAACGTATTGTGACCACATGCTGGACTGTGACGTAGACATAAAATCGACTATCATTCAGACGGAAACGTATTGTGACCACATGCTGGACTGTGACGTAGACATAAAATCGACTATCATAGAGACGGAAACGTATTGTGACCACATGCTGGACTGTGACGTAGACATAAAATCGACTATCATTCAGACGGAAACGTATTGTGACCACATGCTGGACGGTGACGTAGACATAATATCGACTATCATTCAGACGGAAACGTATTGTGACCACATGCTGGACTGTGACGTAGACATAAAATCGACTATCATTCAGACGGAAACGTATTGTGACCACATGCTGGACGGTGACGTAGACATAATATCGACTATCATTCAGACGGAAACGTATTGTGACCACATGCTGGACTGTGACGTAGACATAAAATCGACTATCATTCAGACGGAAACGTATTGTGACCACATGCTGGACTGTGACGTAGACATAAAATCGACTATCATTCAGACGGAAACGTATTGTGACCACATGCTGGACGGTGACGTAGACATAATATCGACTATCATTCAGACGGAAACGTATTGTGACCACATGCTGGACTGTGACGTAGACATAAAATCGACTATCATTCAGACGGAAACGTATTGTGACCACATGCTGGACTGTGACGTAGACATAAAATCGACTATCATTCAGACGGAAACGTATTGTGACCACATGCTGGACTGTGACGTAGACATAAAATCGACTATCATAGAGACGGAAACGTATTGTGACCACATGCTGGACTGTGACGTAGACATAAAATCGACTATCATAGAGACGGAAACGTATTGTGACCACATGCTGGACTGTGACGTAGACATAAAATCGACTATCATTCAGACGGAAACGTATTGTGACCACATGCTGGACTGTGACGTAGACATAAAATCGACTATCATTCAGACGGAAACGTATTGTGACCACATGCTGGACGGTGACGTAGACATAATATCGACTATCATTCAGACGGAAACGTATTGTGACCACATGCTGGACTGTGACGTAGACATAAAATCGACTATCATTCAGACGGAAACGTATTGTGACCACATGCTGGACTGTGACGTAGACATAAAATCGACTATCATTCAGACGGAAACGTATTGTGACCACATGCTGGACTGTGACGTAGACATAAAATCGACAATCATTCAGACGGAAACGTATTGTGACCACATGCTGGACTGAGACGTAGACATAAAATCGACAATCATTCAGACGGAAACGTATTGTGACCACATGCTGGACTGTGACGTAGACATAAAATCGACTATCATTCAGACGGAAACGTATTGTGACCACATGCTGGACTGTGACGTAGACATAAAATCGACTATCATAGAGACGGAAACGTATTGTGACCACATGCTGGACTGTGACGTAGACATAAAATCGACTATCATAGAGACGGAAACGTATTGTGACCACATGCTGGACTGTGACGTAGACATAAAATCGACTATCATTCAGACGGAAACGTATTGTGACCACATGCTGGACTGTGACGTAGACATAAAATCGACTATCATTCAGACGGAAACGTATTGTGACCACATGCTGGACTGTGACGTAGACATAAAATCGACTATCATTCAGACGGAAACGTATTGTGACCACATGCTGGACTGTGACGTAGACATAAAATCGACAATCATTCAGACGGAAACGTATTGTGTGTGACCACATGCTGGACTGTGACGTAGACATAAAATCGACTATCATTCAGACGGAAACGTATTGTGACCACATGCTGGACGGTGACGTAGACATAAAATCGACTATCATTCAGACGGAAACGTATTGTGACCACATGCTGGACTGTGACGTAGACATAAAATCGACTATCATTCAGACGGAAACGTATTGTGACCACATGCTGGACTGTGACGTAGACATAAAATCGACAATCATTCAGACGGAAACGTATTGTGACCACATGCTGGACTGTGACGTAGACATAAAATCGACTATCATTCAGACGGAAACGTATTGTGACCACATGCTGGACGGTGACGTAGACATAAAATCGACTATCATTCAGACGGAAACGTATTGTGACCACATGCTGGACTGTGACGTAGACATAAAATCGACTATCATAGAGACGGAAACGTATTGTGACCACATGCTGGACTGTGACGTAGACATAAAATCGACTATCATAGAGACGGAAACGTATTGTGACCACATGCTGGACTGTGACGTAGACATAAAATCGACTATCATTCAGACGGAAACGTATTGTGACCACATGCTGGACTGTGA
Source organism: Leuctra nigra (assembly GCA_934045905.1). Lineage (NCBI taxonomy): Eukaryota > Metazoa > Arthropoda > Insecta > Plecoptera > Leuctridae > Leuctra > Leuctra nigra. The sequence continues at coordinate 62,922,274 of OW203761.1, read as the reverse complement.
CGTAGACATAAAATCGACTATCATTCAGACGGAAACGTATTGTGACCACATGCTGGACTGTGACGTAGACATAAAATCGACTATCATTCAGACGGAAACGTATTGTGACCACATGCTGGACTGTGACGTAGACATAAAATCGACAATCATTCAGACGGAAACGTATTGTGACCACATGCTGGACTGTGACGTAGACATAAAATCGACAATCATTCAGACGGAAACGTATTGTGACCACATGCTGGACTGTGACGTAGACATAAAATCGACAATCATTCAGACGGAAACGTATTGTGTGTGACCACATGCTGGACTGTGACGTAGACATAAAATCGACAATCATTCAGACGGAAACGTATTGTGACCACATGCTGGACTGTGACGTAGACATAAAATCGACTATCATTCAGACGGAAACGTATTGTGACCACATGCTGGACTGTGACGTAGACATAAAATCGACTATCATTCAGACGGAAACGTATTGTGACCACATGCTGGACTGTGACGAAGACATAAAATCGACAATCATTCAGACGGAAACGTATTGTGACCACATGCTGGACTGTGACGTAGACATAAAATCGACTATCATTCAGACGGAAACGTATTGTGACCACATGCTGGACGGTGACGTAGACATAAAATCGACTATCATTCAGACGGAAACGTATTGTGACCACATGCTGGACTGTGACGTAGACATAAAATCGACTATCATTCAGACGGAAACGTATTGTGACCACATGCTGGACTGTGACGTAGACATAAAATCGACTATCATTCAGACGGAAACGTATTGTGACCACATGCTGGACTGTGACGTAGACATAAAATCGACAATCATTCAGACGGAAACGTATTGTGACCACATGCTGGACTGTGACGTAGACATAAAATCGACTATCATTCAGACGGAAACGTATTGTGACCACATGCTGGACTGTGACGTAGACATAAAATCGACTATCATAGAGACGGAAACGTATTGTGACCACATGCTGGACTGTGACGTAGACATAAAATCGACTATCATTCAGACGGAAACGTATTGTGACCACATGCTGGACTGTGACGTAGACATAAAATCGACAATCATTCAGACGGAAACGTATTGTGACCACATGCTGGACTGTGACGTAGACATAAAATCGACTATCATTCAGACGGAAACGTATTGTGACCACATGCTGGACTGTGACGTAGACATAAAATCGACTATCATAGAGACGGAAACGTATTGTGACCACATGCTGGACTGTGACGTAGACATAAAATCGACTATCATAGAGACGGAACGTATTGTGACCACATGCTGGACTGTGACGTAGACATAAAATCGACTATCATTCAGACGGAAACGTATTGTGACCACATGCTGGACTGTGACGTAGACATAAAATCGACTATCATTCAGACGGAAACGTATTGTGACCACATGCTGGACGGTGACGTAGACATAATATCGACTATCATTCAGACGGAAACGTATTGTGACCACATGCTGGACTGTGACGTAGACATAAAATCGACTATCATTCAGACGGAAACGTATTGTGACCACATGCTGGACTGTGACGTAGACATAAAATCGACTATCATTCAGACGGAAACGTATTGTGACCACATGCTGGACTGTGACGTAGACATAAAATCGACAATCATTCAGACGGAAACGTATTGTGACCACATGCTGGACTGAGACGTAGACATAAAATCGACAATCATTCAGACGGAAACGTATTGTGACCACATGCTGGACTGTGACGTAGACATAAAATCGACTATCATTCAGACGGAAACGTATTGTGACCACATGCTGGACTGTGACGTAGACATAAAATCGACTATCATAGAGACGGAAACGTATTGTGACCACATGCTGGACTGTGACGTAGACATAAAATCGACTATCATAGAGACGGAAACGTATTGTGACCACATGCTGGACTGTGACGTAGACATAAAATCGACTATCATTCAGACGGAAACGTATTGTGACCACATGCTGGACTGTGACGTAGACATAAAATCGACTATCATTCAGACGGAAACGTATTGTGACCACATGCTGGACTGTGACCTCGACATAAAATCGACTATCATTCAGACGGAAACGTATTGTGACCACATGCTGGACTGTGACGTAGACATAAAATCGACAATCATTCAGACGGAAACGTATTGTGACCACATGCTGGACTGTGACGTAGACATAAAATCGACAATCATTCATACGGAAACGTATTGTGACCACATGCTGGACTGTGACGTAGACATAAAATCGACAATCATTCAGACGGAAACGTATTGTGTGTGACCACATGCTGGACTGTGACGTAGACATAAAATCGACTATCATTCAGACGGAAACGTATTGTGACCACATGCTGGACGGTGACGTAGACATAAAATCGACTATCATTCAGACGGAAACGTATTGTGACCACATGCTGGACTGTGACGTAGACATAAAATCGACTATCATTCAGACGGAAACGTATTGTGACCACATGCTGGACTGTGACGTAGACATAAAATCGACAATCATTCAGACGGAAACGTATTGTGACCACATGCTGGACTGTGACGTAGACATAAAATCGACTATCATTCAGACGGAAACGTATTGTGACCACATGCTGGACGGTGACGTAGACATAAAATCGACTATCATTCAGACGGAAACGTATTGTGACCACATGCTGGACTGTGACGTAGACATAAAATCGACTATCATTCAGACGGAAACGTATTGTGACCACATGCTGGACTGTGACGTAGACATAAAATCGACAATCATTCAGACGGAAACGTATTGTGACCACATGCTGGACTATGACGTAGACATAAAATCGACTATCATTCAGACGGAAACGTATTGTGACCACATGCTGGACTGTGACGTAGACATAAAATCGACTATCATAGAGACGGAAACGTATTGTGACCACATGCTGGACTGTGACGTAGACATAAAATCGACTATCATTCAGACGGAAACGTATTGTGACCACATGCTGGACTGTGACGTAGACATAAAATCGACAATCATTCAGACGGAAACGTATTGTGACCACATGCTGGACTGTGACGTAGACATAAAATCGACTATCATTCAGACGGAAACGTATTGTGACCACATGCTGGACTGTGACGTAGACATAAAATCGACAATCATTCAGACGGAAACGTATTGTGACCACATGCTGGACTGTGACGTAGACATAAAATCGACTATCATAGAGACGGAAACGTATTGTCACCACATGCTGGACGGTGACGTAGACATAAAATCGACTATCATTCAGACGGAAACGTATTGTGACCACATGCTGGACGGTGACGTAGACATAAAATCGACTATCATAGAGACGGAAACGTATTGTGACCACATGCTGGACTGTGACGTAGACATAAAATCGACTATCATAGAGACGGAAACGTATTGTCACCACATGCTGGACTGTGACGTAGACATAAAATCGACTATCATTCAGACGGAAACGTATTGTGACCACATGCTGGACTGTGACGTAGACATAAAATCGACTATCATTCAGACGGAAACGTATTGTGACCACATGCTGGACTGTGACGTAGACATAAAATCGACAATCATTCAGACGGAAACGTATTGTGACCACATGCTGGACTGTGACGTAGACATAAAATCGACTATCATTCAGACGGAAACGTATTGTGACCACATGCTGGACTGTGACGTAGACATAAAATCGACTATCATTGAGACGGAAACGTATTGTGACCACATGCTGGACTGTGACGTAGACATAAAATCGACTATCATAGAGACGGAAACGTATTGTGACCACATGCTGGACTGTGACGTAGACATAAAATCGACTATCATAGAGACGGAAACGTATTGTGACCACATGCTGGACTGTGACGTAGACATAAAATCGACTATCATTCAGACGGAAACGTATTGTGACCACATGCTGGACTGTGACGTAGACATAAAATCGACTATCATTCAGACGGAAACGTATTGTGACCACATGCTGGACTGTGACGTAGACATAAAATCGACTATCATTCAGACGGAAACGTATTGTGACCACATGCTGGACTGTGACGTAGACATAAAATCGACAATCATTCAGACGGAAACGTATTGTGTGTGACCACATGCTGGACTGTGACGTAGACATAAAATCGACTATCATTCAGACGGAAACGTATTGTGACCACATGCTGGACGGTGACGTAGACATAAAATCGACTATCATTCAGACGGAAACGTATTGTGACCACATGCTGGACTGTGACGTAGACATAAAATCGACTATCATTCAGACGGAAACGTATTGTGACCACATGCTGGACTGTGACGTAGACATAAAATCGACAATCATTCAGACGGAAACGTATTGTGACCACATGCTGGACTGTGACGTAGACATAAAATCGACTATCATTCAGACGGAAACGTATTGTGACCACATGCTGGACGGTGACGTAGACATAAAATCGACTATCATTCAGACGGAAACGTATTGTGACCACATGCTGGACTGTGACGTAGACATAAAATCGACTATCATAGAGACGGAAACGTATTGTGACCACATGCTGGACTGTGACGTAGACATAAAATCGACTATCATAGAGACGGAAACGTATTGTGACCACATGCTGGACTGTGACGTAGACATAAAATCGACTATCATTCAGACGGAAACGTATTGTGACCACATGCTGGACTGTGACGTAGACATAAAATCGACTATCATTCAGACGGAAACGTATTGTGACCACATGCTGGACTGTGACGTAGACATAAAATCGACTATCATTCAGACGGAAACGTATTGTGACCACATGCTGGACTGTGACGTAGACATAAAATCGACAATCATTCAGACGGAAACGTATTGTGACCACATGCTGGACTGTGACGTAGACATAAAATCGACAATCATTCAGACGGAAACGTATTGTGACCACATGCTGGACTGTGACGTAGACATAAAATCGACAATCATTCAGACGGAAACGTATTGTGTGTGACCACATGCTGGACTGTGACGTAGACATAAAATCGACTATCATTCAGACGGAAACGTATTGTGACCACATGCTGGACGGTGACGTAGACATAAAATCGACTATCATTCAGACGGAAACGTATTGTGACCACATGCTGGACTGTGACGTAGACATAAAATCGACTATCATTCAGACGGAAACGTATTGTGACCACATGCTGGACTGTGACGAAGACATAAAATCGACAATCATTCAGACGGAAACGTATTGTGACCACATGCTGGACTGTGACGTAGACATAAAATCGACTATCATTCAGACGGAAACGTATTGTGACCACATGCTGGACGGTGACGTAGACATAAAATCGACTATCATTCAGACGGAAACGTATTGTGACCACATGCTGGACTGTGACGTAGACATAAAATCGACTATCATTCAGACGGAAACGTATTGTGACCACATGCTGGACTGTGACGTAGACATAAAATCGACAATCATTCAGACGGAAACGTATTGTGACCACATGCTGGACTGTGACGTAGACATAAAATCGACTATCATTCAGACGGAAACGTATTGTGACCACATGCTGGACTGTGACGTAGACATAAAATCGACTATCATAGAGACGGAAACGTATTGTGACCACATGCTGGACTGTGACGTAGACATAAAATCGACTATCATTCAGACGGAAACGTATTGTGACCACATGCTGGACTGTGACGTAGACATAAAATCGACAATCATTCAGACGGAAACGTATTGTGACCACATGCTGGACTGTGACGTAGACATAAAATCGACTATCATTCAGACGGAAACGTATTGTGACCACATGCTGGACTGTGACGTAGACATAAAATCGACTATCATAGAGACGGAAACGTATTGTGACCACATGCTGGACTGTGACGTAGACATAAAATCGACTATCATAGAGACGGAAACGTATTGTGACCACATGCTGGACTGTGACGTAGACATAAAATCGACTATCATTCAGACGGAAACGTATTGTGACCACATGCTGGACTGTGACGTAGACATAAAATCGACTATCATTCAGACGGAAACGTATTGTGACCACATGCTGGACGGTGACGTAGACATAATATCGACTATCATTCAGACGGAAACGTATTGTGACCACATGCTGGACTGTGACGTAGACATAAAATCGACTATCATTCAGACGGAAACGTATTGTGACCACATGCTGGACTGTGACGTAGACATAAAATCGACTATCATTCAGACGGAAACGTATTGTGACCACATGCTGGACTGTGACGTAGACATAAAATCGACAATCATTCAGACGGAAACGTATTGTGACCACATGCTGGACTGAGACGTAGACATAAAATCGACAATCATTCAGACGGAAACGTATTGTGACCACATGCTGGACTGTGACGTAGACATAAAATCGACTATCATTCAGACGGAAACGTATTGTGACCACATGCTGGACTGTGACGTAGACATAAAATCGACTATCATAGAGACGGAAACGTATTGTGACCACATGCTGGACTGTGACGTAGACATAAAATCGACTATCATAGAGACGGAAACGTATTGTGACCACATGCTGGACTGTGACGTAGACATAAAATCGACTATCATTCAGACGGAAACGTATTGTGACCACATGCTGGACTGTGACGTAGACATAAAATCGACTATCATTCAGACGGAAACGTATTGTGACCACATGCTGGACTGTGACCTCGACATAAAATCGACTATCATTCAGACGGAAACGTATTGTGACCACATGCTGGACTGTGACGTAGACATAAAATCGACAATCATTCAGACGGAAACGTATTGTGACCACATGCTGGACTGTGACGTAGACATAAAATCGACAATCATTCAGACGGAAACGTATTGTGACCACATGCTGGACTGTGACGTAGACATAAAATCGACAATCATTCAGACGGAAACGTATTGTGTGTGACCACATGCTGGACTGTGACGTAGACATAAAATCGACTATCATTCAGACGGAAACGTATTGTGACCACATGCTGGACGGTGACGTAGACATAAAATCGACTATCATTCAGACGGAAACGTATTGTGACCACATGCTGGACTGTGACGTAGACATAAAATCGACTATCATTCAGACGGAAACGTATTGTGACCACATGCTGGACTGTGACGTAGACATAAAATCGACAATCATTCAGACGGAAACGTATTGTGACCACATGCTGGACTGTGACGTAGACATAAAATCGACTATCATTCAGACGGAAACGTATTGTGACCACATGCTGGACGGTGACGTAGACATAAAATCGACTATCATTCAGACGGAAACGTATTGTGACCACATGCTGGACTGTGACGTAGACATAAAATCGACTATCATTCAGACGGAAACGTATTGTGACCACATGCTGGACTGTGACGTAGACATAAAATCGACAATCATTCAGACGGAAACGTATTGTGACCACATGCTGGACTATGACGTAGACATAAAATCGACTATCATTCAGACGGAAACGTATTGTGACCACATGCTGGACTGTGACGTAGACATAAAATCGACTATCATAGAGACGGAAACGTATTGTGACCACATGCTGGACTGTGACGTAGACATAAAATCGACTATCATTCAGACGGAAACGTATTGTGACCACATGCTGGACTGTGACGTAGACATAAAATCGACAATCATTCAGACGGAAACGTATTGTGACCACATGCTGGACTGTGACGTAGACATAAAATCGACTATCATTCAGACGGAAACGTATTGTGACCACATGCTGGACTGTGACGTAGACATAAAATCGACAATCATTCAGACGGAAACGTATTGTGACCACATGCTGGACTGTGACGTAGACATAAAATCGACTATCATAGAGACGGAAACGTATTGTCACCACATGCTGGACGGTGACGTAGACATAAAATCGACTATCATTCAGACGGAAACGTATTGTGACCACATGCTGGACGGTGACGTAGACATAAAATCGACTATCATAGAGACGGAAACGTATTGTGACCACATGCTGGACTGTGACGTAGACATAAAATCGACTATCATAGAGACGGAAACGTATTGTCACCACATGCTGGACTGTGACGTAGACATAAAATCGACTATCATTCAGACGGAAACGTATTGTGACCACATGCTGGACTGTGACGTAGACATAAAATCGACTATCATTCAGACGGAAACGTATTGTGACCACATGCTGGACTGTGACGTAGACATAAAATCGACAATCATTCAGACGGAAACGTATTGTGACCACATGCTGGACTGTGACGTAGACATAAAATCGACTATCATTCAGACGGAAACGTATTGTGACCACATGCTGGACGGTGACGTAGACATAAAATCGACTATCATTGAGACGGAAACGTATTGTGACCACATGCTGGACTGTGACGTAGACATAAAATCGACTATCATTCAGACGGAAACGTATTGTGACCACATGCTGGACGGTGACGTAGACATAAAATCGACTATCATTGAGACGGAAACGTATTGTGACCACATGCTGGACTGTGACGTAGACATAAAATCGACTATCATTCAGACGGAAACGTATTGTGACCACATGCTGGACTGTGACGTAGACATAAAATCGACTATCATAGAGACGGAAACGTATTGTGACCACATGCTGGACTGTGACGTAGACATAAAATCGACAATCATTCAGACGGAAACGTATTGTGACCACATGCTGGACTGTGAACATGTGTTTATACAGCAATAGTACCTGCCCATGCAATTCAATCATGAGTGACGTCTCAAGTTATTGATACACAGCAATACTTTCGCTATACATGGAGTCATGGCATTAGGAAGGAATTGCTTGCTTGACATAAAACTATACCATATAATCGTAGAAGACGTTTTGGCACGGTCCGGAGGTCATGGGTTCCATTCTTACAACCCTCTTGCGATCCGAATGGTTTTCCGAGCTTCTCTCTTGGGAATGTTCCCTCAGGCGTCGACCGTCGTTTCCCACAGCCCTGCACATAATCTACCATTCTACATCATCATCAACGTCGCCATTAGTCTAGTTGCAGAATAGTGTGACGTTAAGCGCCACTGAAAAGACAGGCTCTCCGTTTGCAAGTTGCATTGAGTTTTATATGGTGACGCCATTTCAGTGCAACCCCAATGCGGCCAGTGGAAAACACCATCAACTTGATCAAGAAAACAAAATTAGAAACATTGATGACTCAACGCTCAAAGTATTTACATTTGTTCCCATGGCTCTTTTCGAACAAATCGACGGTCTTTTGCCCAAAGGACCTAACCCACATTTTTTTCGAATTGGATGTTTTGGTATTTTCCGATAGATAGCGACAAGATGCATGGTTTGGCAAAAGGACTCTCAAAGGGTTAACCAGTGCCAGGCGACCGACCTACAACCTTTGATTTTTTGCCCTTTTTGGGTTCTTTGTATTTAGTTACATTAAATAAAAAAATTAATAGCGAACTTTTCGGATTTTTTTTTTGACGGAGGAATTTTTGAGATATTCATCACTAAACTTTGTAGTTTTCCCATAAGCTATCATGTGCAAGGTCAAATATTTGTCAATATATCACAGATATCTAAAAATCCAGACGATGAATATTTTTTGAAAACTGTTTTTTATCATTATTTCCATATCTTCGCAATAAGCACTTCAAAATGTAGGGTTGACGGACTAACTTCAAAAATAGAACAAGAAATGTGTTCTTAATTTTGTGTGTTTTTCCTCTTTTGAAAGACAACATTCACGTGTGTCAACGTTGTATAAAGTGAACAGAATTACCTATTTAGTACCAAAATTACTATCCAGCATACAACAAGTACTCTTATGGTTAATATACAATATCAAAATAATATGTAATTTATGTAAAAGATGTTTATCTTTCCAAAATCTATCAAAACATTATTAATACATGTAAAAATATAAACAATGCATTCTATAACATGACTGAGACCCTGACTGTACGTTCTAGGTGGCTGAATTGGATGTTGTTAGTTTTCGTCCTCTCATTGAATTTCATGTAAGATCTGTTGAAGTAAATAAATAAGAAATGGAATAATAGTGGAATAGAAAACGGCTGGATCGATTATAACGAAACTTAAGCTATTCTTCTTGGATAATCATTTTCATCTTATACCAAACGCAACTTTTCTTAGTAACCAAATCGGTTGAGGCGTATTTTTTTTAAAGAAATTAGTCCCTGCTCGGACATGTGCTACAAGCTGTATAAATAAACTAACAAAAGAAGTGATATCCCAGAAAAAAGCACTCTGTGTAAAAATGGCAGCCAAGTGTCTTTACTTTAAAAAAATTCAACACAGAAAAGAAGTTATATCAAAAAATGAGCCTAGTCAATGACATATCCAAATATTTAATCGTATTTTTGAAATAAAAGAATAAACACCGAGAAATACTTTACAAAAGGACTTGGCGCATCATTTTTTTAAATACATTTTTCGATTCAAAAGCATTATGCCATTTATATACAACCGTCATTTAGAATTTTTAGAATAATAGTGAAACATCTTTCAATTACATATTATCCATACCTACTGTAAAATATTTTCTATTAGAATATGTACATACGCGATAAAACTTGTTGCCTAGGTATGTTTTCTATAAATACACAATAGTTAGTTATCTTCGTAATATTGTTTCGTGGTCAAAATAATTAAGTCTCATGCGTTATACCTTCTCATCATGAAATACATTTCAATTAATCCACATTTTATAACAAAACATTTCACAAAGTACGTCATTGTCTCATTGAATTTCTATTAAAAATTTTAACTTTATACACTTGACACTTCAAAAATATATAATAGTGTTCCAAAGATAGTTCGTAATTATTTGACAACGTTTCATGAATTCCTTCAGTCAAGATCAAATTATGAAAAGATACCCTTCTAATATCACCATATTAACAGTGCTAAAAGAATATGTATGAGCCCACTTCCAATTGTTATTTAATTCTTCCATCATTATAATACTTATCTATTACAGCATGAAATCTTTCTACTATCGCCATTGACAATACTATAAAATAGCCATTACTAAAAGTAGCTTGATTCATAGATTCTGGCTCTAATAGAAAGAGGAAAATGTACCTACATTAAATTTCTTTCCACTTTTAGTATTGAATGAGGTCTTTAAAAAAACGATGCGCCAAGTCCTTTTGTAAAGTATTTCTCGGTGTTTATTCTTTTATTTCAAAAATACGATTAAATATTTGGATATGTCATTGACTAAACGGCTGGTGTGTTGGATACCTCGGTTCTCGTTAGATCACCGAGGCGATTGGATGGGTGACCATTCAACTCTGCCTTGCCAGGTTGCTGCCGTTGGGCCAGAGAGACTGGGGTGTTTGGGGGTTAGTGTGACGACCTCCCTCCACCTGTTATCAGTCTCTCGACGGCGCGGGTTGTGGAGGCCCGTGCTGTGAATGTCACACCGTCCTTCGGAAGGGACGTTAAGCCGTTGGTCCCCTTGGTATGTTTCGTCAGGAGTAGGCTACATGCCGGTACCGGGTTTCCTCTCCTCCCTTCTCTATTACATTCTCACTAGTGGAGCCTCGGCTCCGTTGAGAATATAGGCTTAATAATAATAACTAGGCTCCTTTTTTGATGTCACTTCTTTTCGGTGTTGAATTTTTTTAAAGTAAAGACACTTGGCTGCCTTTTTTACACGGAGTGCTTTTTTCTGGGTAATAAGCTACCACAGCACATCACAACCTCTCCCACCTGGGCCAGCTTCCAATCCAGTCTCAATACCTACCTCCTCCAAAATCCATTTTACAGCCTCCAGGAATTTCTTGATTCATAACTGTACCAACTCTTCAGTGTCAATATCATCTTGTACCATCATCTATAGTTCTATCAGTATTAGTTTTATTAATCTTTCTATGTTAGTTTTATTATTATTAATATTTATTAGTCTTCTTTTAACTGTACATAAAACTGTCAATGTTCTGACTTGTAAATATTTCTGACTTTGTTATAACGTGTACATACATTCTTATATCTTATATCTTACTCAACAACTGACGATACCCATAAATGTATTATGTACTTGTCCACGGGATGATAATAAAATACAATACAATACAATCAACGAGATGAGATATCTCGCCTGAAGGTTGCTTGTTTGAATCCATAGAAACCCAGGAGTACCTGACATTCATGCAACCAGTTGCAATGTAAATAAACACAGTTTCTTATGAATCCAGCTGTCAACGAGATGAGATATCTCGCCTGAAGGTTGCTTGTTTGAATCCATACAAACCCAGGAGTACCTGACATTCATGCAACCAGTTGCAATGTAAATAAACACAGTTTCTTATGAATCCAGCTGTCAACGAGATGAGATATCTCGCCTGAAGGTTGCTTGTTTGAATCCATACAAACCCAGGAGTACCTGACATTCATGCAACCAGTTGCAATGTAAATAAACACAGTTTCTTATGAATCCAGCTGTCAACGAGATGAGATATCTCGCCTGAAGGTTGCTTGTTTGAATCCATACAAACCCAGGAGTACCTGACATTCATGCAACCAGTTGCAATGTAAATAAACACAGTTTCTTATGAATCCAGCTGTCAACGAGATGAGATATCTCGCCTGAAGGTTGCTTGTTTGAATCCATAGAAACCCAGGAGTACCTGACATTCATGCAACCAGTTGCAATGTAAATAAACACAGTTTCTTATGAATCCAGCTGTCAACGAGATGAGATATCTCGCCTGAAGGTTGCTTGTTTGAATCCATACAAACCCAGGAGTACCTGACATTCATGCAACCAGTTGCAATGTAAATAAACACAGTTTCTTATGAATCCAGCTGTCAACGAGATGAGATATCTCGCCTGAAGGTTGCTTGTTTGAATCCATACAAACCCAGGAGTACCTGACATTCATGCAACCAGTTGCAATGTAAATAAACACAGTTTCTTATGAATCCAGCTGTCAACGAGATGAGATATCTCGCCTGAAGGTTGCTTGTTTGAATCCATACAAACCCAGGAGTACCTGACATTCATGCAACCAGTTGCAATGTAAATAAACACAGTTTCTTATGAATCCAGCTGTCAACGAGATGAGATATCTCGCCTGAAGGTTGCTTGTTTGAATCCATACAAACCCAGGAGTACCTGACATTCATGCAACCAGTTGCAATGTAAATAAACACAGTTTCTTATGAATCCAGCTGTCAACGAGATGAGATATCTCGCCTGAAGGTTGCTTGTTTGAATCCATACAAACCCAGGAGTACCTGACATTCATGCAACCAGTTGCAATGTAAATAAACACAGTTTCTTATGAATCCAGCTGTCAACGAGATGAGATATCTCGCCTGAAGGTTGCTTGTTTGAATCCATACAAACCCAGGAGTACCTGACATTCATGCAACCAGTTGCAATGTAAATAAACACAGTTTCTTATGAATCCAGCTGTCAACGAGATGAGATATCTCGCCTGAAGGTTGCTTGTTTGAATCCATAGAAACCCAGGAGTACCTGACATTCATGCAACCAGTTGCAATGTAAATAAACACAGTTTCTTATGAATCCAGCTGTCAACGAGATGAGATATCTCGCCTGAAGGTTGCTTGTTTGAATCCATACAAACCCAGGAGTACCTGACATTCATGCAACCAGTTGCAATGTAAATAAACACAGTTTCTTATGAATCCAGCTGTCAACGAGATGAGATATCTCGCCTGAAGGTTGCTTGTTTGAATCCATACAAACCCAGGAGTACCTGACATTCATGCAACCAGTTGCAATGTAAATAAACACAGTTTCTTATGAATCCAGCTGTCAACGAGATGAGATATCTCGCCTGAAGGTTGCTTGTTTGAATCCATACAAACCCAGGAGTACCTGACATTCATGCAACCAGTTGCAATGTAAATAAACACAGTTTCTTATGAATCCAGCTGTCAACGAGATGAGATATCTCGCCTGAAGGTTGCTTGTTTGAATCCATACAAACCCAGGAGTACCTGACATTCATGCAACCAGTTGCAATGTAAATAAACACAGTTTCTTATGAATCCAGCTGTCAACGAGATGAGATATCTCGCCTGAAGGTTGCTTGTTTGAATCCATACAAACCCAGGAGTACCTGACATTCATGCAACCAGTTGCAATGTAAATAAACACAGTTTCTTATGAATCCAGCTGTCAACGAGATGAGATATCTCGCCTGAAGGTTGCTTGTTTGAATCCATAGAAACCCAGGAGTACCTGACATTCATGCAACCAGTTGCAATGTAAATAAACACAGTTTCTTATGAATCCAGCTGTCAACGAGATGAGATATCTCGCCTGAAGGTTGCTTGTTTGAATCCATACAAACCCAGGAGTACCTGACATTCATGCAACCAGTTGCAATGTAAATAAACACAGTTTCTTATGAATCCAGCTGTCAACGAGATGAGATATCTCGCCTGAAGGTTGCTTGTTTGAATCCATACAAACCCAGGAGTACCTGACATTCATGCAACCAGTTGCAATGTAAATAAACACAGTTTCTTATGAATCCAGCTGTCAACGAGATGAGATATCTCGCCTGAAGGTTGCTTGTTTGAATCCATACAAACCCAGGAGTACCTGACATTCATGCAACCAGTTGCAATGTAAATAAACACAGTTTCTTATGAATCCAGCTGTCAACGAGATGAGATATCTCGCCTGAAGGTTGCTTGTTTGAATCCATAGAAACCCAGGAGTACCTGACATTCATGCAACCAGTTGCAATGTAAATAAACACAGTTTCTTATGAATCCAGCTGTCAACGAGATGAGATATCTCGCCTGAAGGTTGCTTGTTTGAATCCATACAAACCCAGGAGTACCTGACATTCATGCAACCAGTTGCAATGTAAATAAACACAGTTTCTTATGAATCCAGCTGTCAACGAGATGAGATATCTCGCCTGAAGGTTGCTTGTTTGAATCCATAGAAACCCAGGAGTACCTGACATTCATGCAACCAGTTGCAATGTAAATAAACACAGTTTCTTATGAATCCAGCTGTCAACGAGATGAGATATCTCGCCTGAAGGTTGCTTGTTTGAATCCATACAAACCCAGGAGTACCTGACATTCATGCAACCAGTTGCAATGTAAATAAACACAGTTTCTTATGAATCCAGCTGTCAACGAGATGAGATATCTCGCCTGAAGGTTGCTTGTTTGAATCCATACAAACCCAGGAGTACCTGACATTCATGCAACCAGTTGCAATGTAAATAAACACAGTTTCTTATGAATCCAGCTGTCAACGAGATGAGATATCTCGCCTGAAGGTTGCTTGTTTGAATCCATACAAACCCAGGAGTACCTGACATTCATGCAACCAGTTGCAATGTAAATAAACACAGTTTCTTATGAATCCAGCTGTCAACGAGATGAGATATCTCGCCTGAAGGTTGCTTGTTTGAATCCATACAAACCCAGGAGTACCTGACATTCATGCAACCAGTTGCAATGTAAATAAACACAGTTTCTTATGAATCCAGCTGTCAACGAGATGAGATATCTCGCCTGAAGGTTGCTTGTTTGAATCCATAGAAACCCAGGAGTACCTGACATTCATGCAACCAGTTGCAATGTAAATAAACACAGTTTCTTATGAATCCAGCTGTCAACGAGATGAGATATCTCGCCTGAAGGTTGCTTGTTTGAATCCATACAAACCCAGGAGTACCTGACATTCATGCAACCAGTTGCAATGTAAATAAACACAGTTTCTTATGAATCCAGCTGTCAACGAGATGAGATATCTCGCCTGAAGGTTGCTTGTTTGAATCCATACAAACCCAGGAGTACCTGACATTCATGCAACCAGTTGCAATGTAAATAAACACAGTTTCTTATGAATCCAGCTGTCAACGAGATGAGATATCTCGCCTGAAGGTTGCTTGTTTGAATCCATACAAACCCAGGAGTACCTGACATTCATGCAACCAGTTGCAATGTAAATAAACACAGTTTCTTATGAATCCAGCTGTCAACGAGATGAGATATCTCGCCTGAAGGTTGCTTGTTTGAATCCATACAAACCCAGGAGTACCTGACATTCATGCAACCAGTTGCAATGTAAATAAACACAGTTTCTTATGAATCCAGCTGTCAACGAGATGAGATATCTCGCCTGAAGGTTGCTTGTTTGAATCCATACAAACCCAGGAGTACCTGACATTCATGCAACCAGTTGCAATGTAAATAAACACAGTTTCTTATGAATCCAGCTGTCAACGAGATGAGATATCTCGCCTGAAGGTTGCTTGTTTGAATCCATAGAAACCCAGGAGTACCTGACATTCATGCAACCAGTTGCAATGTAAATAAACACAGTTTCTTATGAATCCAGCTGTCAACGAGATGAGATATCTCGCCTGAAGGTTGCTTGTTTGAATCCATACAAACCCA
Source organism: Leuctra nigra (assembly GCA_934045905.1). NCBI lineage: Eukaryota > Metazoa > Arthropoda > Insecta > Plecoptera > Leuctridae > Leuctra > Leuctra nigra. The sequence goes on along the minus strand of OW203761.1, from coordinate 62,905,775 downwards.
GGAGTACCTGACATTCATGCAACCAGTTGCAATGTAAATAAACACAGTTTCTTATGAATCCAGCTGTCAACGAGATGAGATATCTCGCCTGAAGGTTGCTTGTTTGAATCCATACAAACCCAGGAGTACCTGACATTCATGCAACCAGTTGCAATGTAAATAAACACAGTTTCTTATGAATCCAGCTGTCAACGAGATGAGATATCTCGCCTGAAGGTTGCTTGTTTGAATCCATACAAACCCAGGAGTACCTGACATTCATGCAACCAGTTGCAATGTAAATAAACACAGTTTCTTATGAATCCAGCTGTCAACGAGATGAGATATCTCGCCTGAAGGTTGCTTGTTTGAATCCATACAAACCCAGGAGTACCTGACATTCATGCAACCAGTTGCAATGTAAATAAACACAGTTTCTTATGAATCCAGCTGTCAACGAGATGAGATATCTCGCCTGAAGGTTGCTTGTTTGAATCCATAGAAACCCAGGAGTACCTGACATTCATGCAACCAGTTGCAATGTAAATAAACACAGTTTCTTATGAATCCAGCTGTCAACGAGATGAGATATCTCGCCTGAAGGTTGCTTGTTTGAATCCATACAAACCCAGGAGTACCTGACATTCATGCAACCAGTTGCAATGTAAATAAACACAGTTTCTTATGAATCCAGCTGTCAACGAGATGAGATATCTCGCCTGAAGGTTGCTTGTTTGAATCCATACAAACCCAGGAGTACCTGACATTCATGCAACCAGTTGCAATGTAAATAAACACAGTTTCTTATGAATCCAGCTGTCAACGAGATGAGATATCTCGCCTGAAGGTTGCTTGTTTGAATCCATACAAACCCAGGAGTACCTGACATTCATGCAACCAGTTGCAATGTAAATAAACACAGTTTCTTATGAATCCAGCTGTCAACGAGATGAGATATCTCGCCTGAAGGTTGCTTGTTTGAATCCATACAAACCCAGGAGTACCTGACATTCATGCAACCAGTTGCAATGTAAATAAACACAGTTTCTTATGAATCCAGCTGTCAACGAGATGAGATATCTCGCCTGAAGGTTGCTTGTTTGAATCCATACAAACCCAGGAGTACCTGACATTCATGCAACCAGTTGCAATGTAAATAAACACAGTTTCTTATGAATCCAGCTGTCAACGAGATGAGATATCTCGCCTGAAGGTTGCTTGTTTGAATCCATAGAAACCCAGGAGTACCTGACATTCATGCAACCAGTTGCAATGTAAATAAACACAGTTTCTTATGAATCCAGCTGTCAACGAGATGAGATATCTCGCCTGAAGGTTGCTTGTTTGAATCCATACAAACCCAGGAGTACCTGACATTCATGCAACCAGTTGCAATGTAAATAAACACAGTTTCTTATGAATCCAGCTGTCAACGAGATGAGATATCTCGCCTGAAGGTTGCTTGTTTGAATCCATACAAACCCAGGAGTACCTGACATTCATGCAACCAGTTGCAATGTAAATAAACACAGTTTCTTATGAATCCAGCTGTCAACGAGATGAGATATCTCGCCTGAAGGTTGCTTGTTTGAATCCATACAAACCCAGGAGTACCTGACATTCATGCAACCAGTTGCAATGTAAATAAACACAGTTTCTTATGAATCCAGCTGTCAACGAGATGAGATATCTCGCCTGAAGGTTGCTTGTTTGAATCCATACAAACCCAGGAGTACCTGACATTCATGCAACCAGTTGCAATGTAAATAAACACAGTTTCTTATGAATCCAGCTGTCAACGAGATGAGATATCTCGCCTGAAGGTTGCTTGTTTGAATCCATAGAAACCCAGGAGTACCTGACATTCATGCAACCAGTTGCAATGTAAATAAACACAGTTTCTTATGAATCCAGCTGTCAACGAGATGAGATATCTCGCCTGAAGGTTGCTTGTTTGAATCCATACAAACCCAGGAGTACCTGACATTCATGCAACCAGTTGCAATGTAAATAAGCACAGTTTCTTATGAATCCAGCTGTCAACGAGATGAGATATCTCGCCTGAAGGTTGCTTGTTTGAATCCATACAAACCCAGGAGTACCTGACATTCATGCAACCAGTTGCAATGTAAATAAACACAGTTTCTTATGAATCCAGCTGTCAACGAGATGAGATATCTCGCCTGAAGGTTGCTTGTTTGAATCCATAGAAACCCAGGAGTACCTGACATTCATGCAACCAGTTGCAATGTAAATAAACACAGTTTCTTATGAATCCAGCTGTCAACGAGATGAGATATCTCGCCTGAAGGTTGCTTGTTTGAATCCATAGAAACCCAGGAGTACCTGACATTCATGCAACCAGTTGCAATGTAAATAAACACAGTTTCTTATGAATCCAGCTGTCAACGAGATGAGATATCTCGCCTGAAGGTTGCTTGTTTGAATCCATAGAAACCCAGGAGTACCTGACATTCATGCAACCAGTTGCAATGTAAATAAACACAGTTTCTTATGAATCCAGCTGTCAACGAGATGAGATATCTCGCCTGAAGGTTGCTTGTTTGAATCCATACAAACCCAGGAGTACCTGACATTCATGCAACCAGTTGCAATGTAAATAAGCACAGTTTCTTATGAATCCAGCTGTCAACGAGATGAGATATCTCGCCTGAAGGTTGCTTGTTTGAATCCATACAAACCCAGGAGTACCTGACATTCATGCAACCAGTTGCAATGTAAATAAACACAGTTTCTTATGAATCCAGCTGTCAACGAGATGAGATATCTCGCCTGAAGGTTGCTTGTTTGAATCCATACAAACCCAGGAGTACCTGACATTCATGCAACCAGTTGCAATGTAAATAAACACAGTTTCTTATGAATCCAGCTGTCAACGAGATGAGATATCTCGCCTGAAGGTTGCTTATTTGAATCCATAGAAACCCAGGAGTACCTGACATTCATGCAACCAGTTGCAATGTAAATAAACACAGTTTCTTATGAATCCAGCTGTCAACGAGATGAGATATCTCGCCTGAAGGTTGCTTGTTTGAATCCATACAAACCCAGGAGTACCTGACATTCATGCAACCAGTTGCAATGTAAATAAACACAGTTTCTTATGAATCCAGCTGTCAACGAGATGAGATATCTCGCCTGAAGGTTGCTTGTTTGAATCCATACAAACCCAGGAGTACCTGACATTCATGCAACCAGTTGCAATGTAAATAAACACAGTTTCTTATGAATCCAGCTGTCAACGAGATGAGATATCTCGCCTGAAGGTTGCTTGTTTGAATCCATACAAACCCAGGAGTACCTGACATTCATGCAACCAGTTGCAATGTAAATAAGCACAGTTTCTTATGAATCCAGCTGTCAACGAGATGAGATATCTCGCCTGAAGGTTGCTTGTTTGAATCCATAGAAACCCAGGAGTACCTGACATTCATGCAACCAGTTGCAATGTAAATAAACACAGTTTCTTATGAATCCAGCTGTCAACGAGATGAGATATCTCGCCTGAAGGTTGCTTGTTTGAATCCATAGAAACCCAGGAGTACCTGACATTCATGCAACCAGTTGCAATGTAAATAAACACAGTTTCTTATGAATCCAGCTGTCAACGAGATGAGATATCTCGCCTGAAGGTTGCTTGTTTGAATCCATACAAACCCAGGAGTACCTGACATTCATGCAACCAGTTGCAATGTAAATAAACACAGTTTCTTATGAATCCAGCTGTCAACGAGATGAGATATCTCGCCTGAAGGTTGCTTGTTTGAATCCATACAAACCCAGGAGTACCTGACATTCATGCAACCAGTTGCAATGTAAATAAACACAGTTTCTTATGAATCCAGCTGTCAACGAGATGAGATATCTCGCCTGAAGGTTGCTTGTTTGAATCCATAGAAACCCAGGAGTACCTGACATTCATGCAACCAGTTGCAATGTAAATAAACACAGTTTCTTATGAATCCAGCTGTCAACAAGATGAGATATCTCGCCTGAAGGTTGCTTGTTTGAATCCATACAAACCCAGGAGTACCTGACATTCATGCAACCAGTTGCAATGTAAATAAACACAGTTTCTTATGAATCCAGCTGTCAACGAGATGAGATATCTCGCCTGAAGGTTGCTTGTTTGAATCCATACAAACCCAGGAGTACCTGACATTCATGCAACCAGTTGCAATGTAAATAAACACAGTTTCTTATGAATCCAGCTGTCAACGAGATGAGATATCTCGCCTGAAGGTTGCTTGTTTGAATCCATACAAACCCAGGAGTACCTGACATTCATGCAACCAGTTGCAATGTAAATAAACACAGTTTCTTATGAATCCAGCTGTCAACGAGATGAGATATCTCGCCTGAAGGTTGCTTATTTGAATCCATACAAACCCAGGAGTACCTGACATTCATGCAACCAGTTGCAATGTAAATAAACACAGTTTCTTATGAATCCAGCTGTCAACGAGATGAGATATCTCGCCTGAAGGTTGCTTGTTTGAATCCATACAAACCCAGGAGTACCTGACATTCATGCAACCAGTTGCAATGTAAATAAACACAGTTTCTTATGAATCCAGCTGTCAACGAGATGAGATATCTCGCCTGAAGGTTGCTTGTTTGAATCCATACAAACCCAGGAGTACCTGACATTCATGCAACCAGTTGCAATGTAAATAAACACAGTTTCTTATGAATCCAGCTGTCAACGAGATGAGATATCTCGCCTGAAGGTTGCTTGTTTGAATCCATACAAACCCAGGAGTACCTGACATTCATGCAACCAGTTGCAATGTAAATAAACACAGTTTCTTATGAATCCAGCTGTCAACGAGATGAGATATCTCGCCTGAAGGTTGCTTGTTTGAATCCATACAAACCCAGGAGTACCTGACATTCATGCAACCAGTTGCAATGTAAATAAACACAGTTTCTTATGAATCCAGCTGTCAACGAGATGAGATATCTCGCCTGAAGGTTGCTTGTTTGAATCCATAGAAACCCAGGAGTACCTGACATTCATGCAACCAGTTGCAATGTAAATAAACACAGTTTCTTATGAATCCAGCTGTCAACGAGATGAGATATCTCGCCTGAAGGTTGCTTGTTTGAATCCATACAAACCCAGGAGTACCTGACATTCATGCAACCAGTTGCAATGTAAATAAACACAGTTTCTTATGAATCCAGCTGTCAACGAGATGAGATATCTCGCCTGAAGGTTGCTTGTTTGAATCCATACAAACCCAGGAGTACCTGACATTCATGCAACCAGTTGCAATGTAAATAAACACAGTTTCTTATGAATCCAGCTGTCAACGAGATGAGATATCTCGCCTGAAGGTTGCTTGTTTGAATCCATACAAACCCAGGAGTACCTGACATTCATGCAACCAGTTGCAATGTAAATAAACACAGTTTCTTATGAATCCAGCTGTCAACGAGATGAGATATCTCGCCTGAAGGTTGCTTGTTTGAATCCATACAAACCCAGGAGTACCTGACATTCATGCAACCAGTTGCAATGTAAATAAACACAGTTTCTTATGAATCCAGCTGTCAACGAGATGAGATATCTCGCCTGAAGGTTGCTTGTTTGAATCCATACAAACCCAGGAGTACCTGACATTCATGCAACCAGTTGCAATGTAAATAAACACAGTTTCTTATGAATCCAGCTGTCAACGAGATGAGATATCTCGCTTGAAGGTTGCTTGTTTGAATCCATACAAACCCAGGAGTACCTGACATTCATGCAACCAGTTGCAATGTAAATAAACACAGTTTCTTATGAATCCAGCTGTCAACGAGATGAGATATCTCGCCTGAAGGTTGCTTGTTTGAATCCATACAAACCCAGGAGTACCTGACATTAATGCAACCAGTTGCAATGTAAATAAACACAGTTTCTTATGAATCCAGCTGTCAACGAGATGAGATATCTCGCCTGAAGGTTGCTTGTTTGAATCCATAGAAACCCAGGAGTACCTGACATTCATGCAACCAGTTGCAATGTAAATAAACACAGTTTCTTATGAATCCAGCTGTCAACGAGATGAGATATCTCGCCTGAAGGTTGCTTGTTTGAATCCATACAAACCCAGGAGTACCTGACATTCATGCAACCAGTTGCAATGTAAATAAACACAGTTTCTTATGAATCCAGCTGTCAACGAGATGAGATATCTCGCCTGAAGGTTGCTTGTTTGAATCCATACAAACCCAGGAGTACCTGACATTCATGCAACCAGTTGCAATGTAAATAAACACAGTTTCTTATGAATCCAGCTGTCAACGAGATGAGATATCTCGCCTGAAGGTTGCTTGTTTGAATCCATACAAACCCAGGAGTACCTGACATTCATGCAACCAGTTGCAATGTAAATAAACACAGTTTCTTATGAATCCAGCTGTCAACGAGATGAGATATCTCGCCTGAAGGTTGCTTGTTTGAATCCATACAAACCCAGGAGTACCTGACATTCATGCAACCAGTTGCAATGTAAATAAACACAGTTTCTTATGAATCCAGCTGTCAACGAGATGAGATATCTCGCCTGAAGGTTGCTTGTTTGAATCCATACAAACCCAGGAGTACCTGACATTCATGCAACCAGTTGCAATGTAAATAAACACAGTTTCTTATGAATCCAGCTGTCAACGAGATGAGATATCTCGCCTGAAGGTTGCTTGTTTGAATCCATACAAACCCAGGAGTACCTGACATTCATGCAACCAGTTGCAATGTAAATAAACACAGTTTCTTATGAATCCAGCTGTCAACGAGATGAGATATCTCGCCTGAAGGTTGCTTGTTTGAATCCATACAAACCCAGGAGTACCTGACATTCATGCAACCAGTTGCAATGTAAATAAACACAGTTTCTTATGAATCCAGCTGTCAACGAGATGAGATATCTCGCCTGAAGGTTGCTTGTTTGAATCCATACAAACCCAGGAGTACCTGACATTCATGCAACCAGTTGCAATGTAAATAAACACAGTTTCTTATGAATCCAGCTGTCAACGAGATGAGATATCTCGCCTGAAGGTTGCTTGTTTGAATCCATAGAAACTCAGGAGTACCTGACATTCATGCAACCAGTTGCAATGTAAATAAACACAGTTTCTTATGAATCCAGCTGTCAACGAGATGAGATATCTCGCCTGAAGGTTGCTTGTTTGAATCCATACAAACCCAGGAGTACCTGACATTCATGCAACCAGTTGCAATGTAAATAAACACAGTTTCTTATGAATCCAGCTGTCAACGAGATGAGATATCTCGCCTGAAGGTTGCTTGTTTGAATCCATACAAACCCAGGAGTACCTGACATTCATGCAACCAGTTGCAATGTAAATAAACACAGTTTCTTATGAATCCAGCTGTCAACGAGATGAGATATCTCGCCTGAAGGTTGCTTGTTTGAATCCATACAAACCCAGGAGTACCTGACATTCATGCAACCAGTTGCAATGTAAATAAACACAGTTTCTTATGAATCCAGCTGTCAACGAGATGAGATATCTCGCCTGAAGGTTGCTTGTTTGAATCCATACAAACCCAGGAGTACCTGACATTCATGCAACCAGTTGCAATGTAAATAAACACAGTTTCTTATGAATCCAGCTGTCAACGAGATGAGATATCTCGCCTGAAGGTTGCTTGTTTGAATCCATACAAACCCAGGAGTACCTGACATTCATGCAACCAGTTGCAATGTAAATAAACACAGTTTCTTATGAATCCAGCTGTCAACGAGATGAGATATCTCGCCTGAAGGTTGCTTGTTTGAATCCATACAAACCCAGGAGTACCTGACATTCATGCAACCAGTTGCAATGTAAATAAACACAGTTTCTTATGAATCCAGCTGTCAACGAGATGAGATATCTCGCCTGAAGGTTGCTTGTTTGAATCCATACAAACCCAGGAGTACCTGACATTCATGCAACCAGTTGCAATGTAAATAAACACAGTTTCTTATGAATCCAGCTGTCAACGAGATGAGATATCTCGCCTGAAGGTTGCTTGTTTGAATCCATAGAAACCCAGGAGTACCTGACATTCATGCAACCAGTTGCAATGTAAATAAACACAGTTTCTTATGAATCCAGCTGTCAACGAGATGAGATATCTCGCCTGAAGGTTGCTTGTTTGAATCCATACAAACCCAGGAGTACCTGACATTCATGCAACCAGTTGCAATGTAAATAAACACAGTTTCTTATGAATCCAGCTGTCAACGAGATGAGATATCTCGCCTGAAGGTTGCTTGTTTGAATCCATACAAACCCAGGAGTACCTGACATTCATGCAACCAGTTGCAATGTAAATAAACACAGTTTCTTATGAATCCAGCTGTCAACGAGATGAGATATCTCGCCTGAAGGTTGCTTGTTTGAATCCATACAAACCCAGGAGTACCTGACATTCATGCAACCAGTTGCAATGTAAATAAACACAGTTTCTTATGAATCCAGCTGTCAACGAGATGAGATATCTCGCCTGAAGGTTGCTTATTTGAATCCATACAAACCCAGGAGTACCTGACATTTATGCAACCAGTTGCAATGTAAATAAACACAGTTTCTTATGAATCCAGCTGTCAACGAGATGAGATATCTCGCCTGAAGGTTGCTTGTTTGAATCCATACAAACCCAGGAGTACCTGACATTCATGCAACCAGTTGCAATGTAAATAAACACAGTTTCTTATGAATCCAGCTGTCAACGAGATGAGATATCTCGCCTGAAGGTTGCTTGTTTGAATCCATAGAAACCCAGGAGTACCTGACATTCATGCAACCAGTTGCAATGTAAATAAACACAGTTTCTTATGAATCCAGCTGTCAACGAGATGAGATATCTCGCCTGAAGGTTGCTTGTTTGAATCCATAGAAACCCAGGAGTACCTGACATTCATGCAACCAGTTGCAATGTAAATAAACACAGTTTCTTATGAATCCAGCTGTCAACGAGATGAGATATCTCGCCTGAAGGTTGCTTGTTTGAATCCATACAAACCCAGGAGTACCTGACATTCATGCAACCAGTTGCAATGTAAATAAACACAGTTTCTTATGAATCCAGCTGTCAACGAGATGAGATATCTCGCCTGAAGGTTGCTTGTTTGAATCCATACAAACCCAGGAGTACCTGACATTCATGCAACCAGTTGCAATGTAAATAAACACAGTTTCTTATGAATCCAGCTGTCAACGAGATGAGATATCTCGCCTGAAGGTTGCTTGTTTGAATCCATACAAACCCAGGAGTACCTGACATTCATGCAACCAGTTGCAATGTAAATAAACACAGTTTCTTATGAATCCAGCTGTCAACGAGATGAGATATCTCGCCTGAAGGTTGCTTGTTTGAATCCATACAAACCCAGGAGTACCTGACATTCATGCAACCAGTTGCAATGTAAATAAACACAGTTTCTTATGAATCCAGCTGTCAACGAGATGAGATATCTCGCCTGAAGGTTGCTTGTTTGAATCCATACAAACCCAGGAGTACCTGACATTCATGCAACCAGTTGCAATGTAAATAAACACAGTTTCTTATGAATCCAGCTGTCAACGAGATGAGATATCTCGCCTGAAGGTTGCTTGTTTGAATCCATAGAAACCCAGGAGTACCTGACATTCATGCAACCAGTTGCAATGTAAATAAACACAGTTTCTTATGAATCCAGCTGTCAACGAGATGAGATATCTCGCCTGAAGGTTGCTTATTTGAATCCATACAAACCCAGGAGTACCTGACATTCATGCAACCAGTTGCAATGTAAATAAACACAGTTTCTTATGAATCCAGCTGTCAACGAGATGAGATATCTCGCCTGAAGGTTGCTTATTTGAATCCATACAAACCCAGGAGTACCTGACATTCATGCAACCAGTTGCAATGTAAATAAACACAGTTTCTTATGAATCCAGCTGTCAACGAGATGAGATATCTCGCCTGAAGGTTGCTTGTTTGAATCCATACAAACCCAGGAGTACCTGACATTCATGCAACCAGTTGCAATGTAAATAAACACAGTTTCTTATGAATCCAGCTGTCAACGAGATGAGATATCTCGCCTGAAGGTTGCTTGTTTGAATCCATAGAAACCCAGGAGTACCTGACATTCATGCAACCAGTTGCAATGTAAATAAACACAGTTTCTTATGAATCCAGCTGTCAACGAGATGAGATATCTCGCCTGAAGGTTGCTTGTTTGAATCCATACAAACCCAGGAGTACCTGACATTCATGCAACCAGTTGCAATGTAAATAAACACAGTTTCTTATGAATCCAGCTGTCAACGAGATGAGATATCTCGCCTGAAGGTTGCTTGTTTGAATCCATACAAACCCAGGAGTACCTGACATTCATGCAACCAGTTGCAATGTAAATAAACACAGTTTCTTATGAATCCAGCTGTCAACGAGATGAGATATCTCGCCTGAAGGTTGCTTGTTTGAATCCATACAAACCCAGGAGTACCTGACATTCATGCAACCAGTTGCAATGTAAATAAACACAGTTTCTTATGAATCCAGCTGTCAACGAGATGAGATATCTCGCCTGAAGGTTGCTTGTTTGAATCCATACAAACCCAGGAGTACCTGACATTCATGCAACCAGTTGCAATGTAAATAAACACAGTTTCTTATGAATCCAGCTGTCAACGAGATGAGATATCTCGCCTGAAGGTTGCTTGTTTGAATCCATACAAACCCAGGAGTACCTGACATTCATGCAACCAGTTGCAATGTAAATAAACACAGTTTCTTATGAATCCAGCTGTCAACGAGATGAGATATCTCGCCTGAAGGTTGCTTGTTTGAATCCATACAAACCCAGGAGTACCTGACATTCATGCAACCAGTTGCAATGTAAATAAACACAGTTTCTTATGAATCCAGCTGTCAACGAGATGAGATATCTCGCCTGAAGGTTGCTTGTTTGAATCCATACAAACCCAGGAGTACCTGACATTCATGCAACCAGGTTGCAATGTAAATAAACACAGTTTCTTATGAATCCAGCTGTCAACGAGATGAGATATCTCGCCTGAAGGTTGCTTGTTTGAATCCATACAAACCCAGGAGTACCTGACATTCATGCAACCAGTTGCAATGTAAATAAACACAGTTTCTTATGAATCCAGCTGTCAACGAGATGAGATATCTCGCCTGAAGGTTGCTTGTTTGAATCCATACAAACCCAGGAGTACCTGACATTCATGCAACCAGTTGCAATGTAAATAAACACAGTTTCTTATGAATCCAGCTGTCAACGAGATGAGATATCTCGCCTGAAGGTTGCTTGTTTGAATCCATACAAACCCAGGAGTACCTGACATTCATGCAACCAGTTGCAATGTAAATAAACACAGTTTCTTATGAATCCAGCTGTCAACGAGATGAGATATCTCGCCTGAAGGTTGCTATTTGAATCCATACAAACCCAGGAGTACCTGACATTCATGCAACCAGTTGCAATGTAAATAAACACAGTTTCTTATGAATCCAGCTGTCAACGAGATGAGATATCTCGCCTGAAGGTTGCTTGTTTGAATCCATACAAACCCAGGAGTACCTGACATTCATGCAACCAGTTGCAATGTAAATAAACACAGTTTCTTATGAATCCAGCTGTCAACGAGATGAGATATCTCGCCTGAAGGTTGCTTGTTTGAATCCATACAAACCCAGGAGTACCTGACATTCATGCAACCAGTTGCAATGTAAATAAACACAGTTTCTTATGAATCCAGCTGTCAACGAGATGAGATATCTCGCCTGAAGGTTGCTTGTTTGAATCCATACAAACCCAGGAGTACCTGACATTCATGCAACCAGTTGCAATGTAAATAAACACAGTTTCTTATGAATCCAGCTGTCAACGAGATGAGATATCTCGCCTGAAGGTTGCCTATTTGAATCCATACAAACCCAGGAGTACCTGACATTCATGCAACCAGTTGCAATGTAAATAAACACAGTTTCTTATGAATCCAGCTGTCAACGAGATGAGATATCTCGCCTGAAGGTTGCTTGTTTGAATCCATACAAACCCAGGAGTACCTGACATTCATGCAACCAGTTGCAATGTAAATAAACACAGTTTCTTATGAATCCAGCTGTCAACGAGATGAGATATCTCGCCTGAAGGTTGCTTGTTTGAATCCATACAAACCCAGGAGTACCTGACATTCATGCAACCAGTTGCAATGTAAATAAACACAGTTTCTTATGAATCCAGCTGTCAACGAGATGAGATATCTCGCCTGAAGGTTGCTTGTTTGAATCCATAGAAACCCAGGAGTACCTGACATTCATGCAACCAGTTGCAATGTAAATAAACACAGTTTCTTATGAATCCAGCTGTCAACGAGATGAGATATCTCGCCTGAAGGTTGCTTGTTTGAATCCATAGAAACCCAGGAGTACCTGACATTCATGCAACCAGTTGCAATGTAAATAAACACAGTTTCTTATGAATCCAGCTGTCAACGAGATGAGATATCTCGCCTGAAGGTTGCTTGTTTGAATCCATACAAACCCAGGAGTACCTGACATTCATGCAACCAGTTGCAATGTAAATAAACACAGTTTCTTATGAATCCAGCTGTCAACGAGATGAGATATCTCGCCTGAAGGTTGCTTGTTTGAATCCATACAAACCCAGGAGTACCTGACATTCATGCAACCAGTTGCAATGTAAATAAACACAGTTTCTTATGAATCCAGCTGTCAACGAGATGAGATATCTCGCCTGAAGGTTGCTTGTTTGAATCCATAGAAACCCAGGAGTACCTGACATTCATGCAACCAGTTGCAATGTAAATAAACACAGTTTCTTATGAATCCAGCTGTCAACGAGATGAGATATCTCGCCTGAAGGTTGCTTGTTTGAATCCATAGAAACCCAGGAGTACCTGACATTCATGCAACCAGTTGCAATGTAAATAAACACAGTTTCTTATGAATCCAGCTGTCAACGAGATGAGATATCTCGCCTGAAGGTTGCTTGTTTGAATCCATACAAACCCAGGAGTACCTGACATTCATGCAACCAGTTGCAATGTAAATAAACACAGTTTCTTATGAATCCAGCTGTCAACGAGATGAGATATCTCGCCTGAAGGTTGCTTGTTTGAATCCATACAAACCCAGGAGTACCTGACATTCATGCAACCAGTTGCAATGTAAATAAACACAGTTTCTTATGAATCCAGCTGTCAACGAGATGAGATATCTCGCCTGAAGGTTGCTTGTTTGAATCCATACAAACCCAGGAGTACCTGACATTCATGCAACCAGTTGCAATGTAAATAAACACAGTTTCTTATGAATCCAGCTGTCAACGAGATGAGATATCTCGCCTGAAGGTTGCTTGTTTGAATCCATACAAACCCAGGAGTACCTGACATTCATGCAACCAGTTGCAATGTAAATAAACACAGTTTCTTATGAATCCAGCTGTCAACGAGATGAGATATCTCGCCTGAAGGTTGCTTGTTTGAATCCATACAAACCCAGGAGTACCTGACATTCATGCAACCAGTTGCAATGTAAATAAACACAGTTTCTTATGAATCCAGCTGTCAACGAGATGAGATATCTCGCCTGAAGGTTGCTTGTTTGAATCCATACAAACCCAGGAGTACCTGACATTCATGCAACCAGTTGCAATGTAAATAAACACAGTTTCTTATGAATCCAGCTGTCAACGAGATGAGATATCTCGCCTGAAGGTTGCTTGTTTGAATCCATACAAACCCAGGAGTACCTGACATTCATGCAACCAGTTGCAATGTAAATAAACACAGTTTCTTATGAATCCAGCTGTCAACGAGATGAGATATCTCGCCTGAAGGTTGCTTGTTTGAATCCATACAAACCCAGGAGTACCTGACATTCATGCAACCAGTTGCAATGTAAATAAACACAGTTTCTTATGAATCCAGCTGTCAACGAGATGAGATATCTCGCCTGAAGGTTGCTTGTTTGAATCCATACAAACCCAGGAGTACCTGACATTCATGCAACCAGTTGCAATGTAAATAAACACAGTTTCTTATGAATCCAGCTGTCAACGAGATGAGATATCTCGCCTGAAGGTTGCTTGTTTGAATCCATAGAAACCCAGGAGTACCTGACATTCATGCAACCAGTTGCAATGTAAATAAACACAGTTTCTTATGAATCCAGCTGTCAACGAGATGAGATATCTCGCCTGAAGGTTGCTTGTTTGAATCCATACAAACCCAGGAGTACCTGACATTCATGCAACCAGTTGCAATGTAAATAAACACAGTTTCTTATGAATCCAGCTGTCAACGAGATGAGATATCTCGCCTGAAGGTTGCTTGTTTGAATCCATACAAACCCAGGAGTACCTGACATTCATGCAACCAGTTGCAATGTAAATAAACACAGTTTCTTATGAATCCAGCTGTCAACGAGATGAGATATCTCGCCTGAAGGTTGCCTATTTGAATCCATACAAACCCAGGAGTACCTGACATTCATGCAACCAGTTGCAATGTAAATAAACACAGTTTCTTATGAATCCAGCTGTCAACGAGATGAGATATCTCGCCTGAAGGTTGCTTGTTTGAATCCATACAAACCCAGGAGTACCTGACATTCATGCAACCAGTTGCAATGTAAATAAACACAGTTTCTTATGAATCCAGCTGTCAACGAGATGAGATATCTCGCCTGAAGGTTGCTTATTTGAATCCATAGAAACCCAGGAGTACCTGACATTCATGCAACCAGTTGCAATGTAAATAAACACAGTTTCTTATGAATCCAGCTGTCAACGAGATGAGATATCTCGCCTGAAGGTTGCTTGTTTGAATCCATAGAAACCCAGGAGTACCTGACATTCATGCAACCAGTTGCAATGTAAATAAACACAGTTTCTTATGAATCCAGCTGTCAACGAGATGAGATATCTCGCCTGAAGGTTGCTTGTTTGAATCCATACAAACCCAGGAGTACCTGACATTCATGCAACCAGTTGCAATGTAAATAAACACAGTTTCTTATGAATCCAGCTGTCAACGAGATGAGATATCTCGCCTGAAGGTTGCTTGTTTGAATCCATACAAACCCAGGAGTACCTGACATTCATGCAACCAGTTGCAATGTAAATAAACACAGTTTCTTATGAATCCAGCTGTCAACGAGATGAGATATCTCGCCTGAAGGTTGCTTGTTTGAATCCATAGAAACCCAGGAGTACCTGACATTCATGCAACCAGTTGCAATGTAAATAATCACAGTTTCTTATGAATCCAGCTGTCAACGAGATGAGATATCTCGCCTGAAGGTTGCTTGTTTGAATCCATACAAACCCAGGAGTACCTGACATTCATGCAACCAGTTGCAATGTAAATAAACACAGTTTCTTATGAATCCAGCTGTCAACGAGATGAGATATCTCGCCTGAAGGTTGCTTGTTTGAATCCATAGAAACCCAGGAGTACCTGACATTCATGCAACCAGTTGCAATGTAAATAAACACAGTTTCTTATGAATCCAGCTGTCAACGAGATGAGATATCTCGCCTGAAGGTTGCTTGTTTGAATCCATACAAACCCAGGAGTACCTGACATTCATGCAACCAGTTGCAATGTAAATAAACACAGTTTCTTATGAATCCAGCTGTCAACGAGATGAGATATCTCGCCTGAAGGTTGCTTGTTTGAATCCATACAAACCCAGGAGTACCTGACATTCATGCAACCAGTTGCAATGTAAATAAACACAGTTTCTTATGAATCCAGCTGTCAACGAGATGAGATATCTCGCCTGAAGGTTGCTTGTTTGAATCCATACAAACCCAGGAGTACCTGACATTCATGCAACCAGTTGCAATGTAAATAAACACAGTTTCTTATGAATCCAGCTGTCAACGAGATGAGATATCTCGCCTGAAGGTTGCTTGTTTGAATCCATACAAACCCAGGAGTACCTGACATTCATGCAACCAGTTGCAATGTAAATAAACACAGTTTCTTATGAATCCAGCTGTCAACGAGATGAGATATCTCGCCTGAAGGTTGCTTGTTTGAATCCATACAAACCCAGGAGTACCTGACATTCATGCAACCAGTTGCAATGTAAATAAACACAGTTTCTTATGAATCCAGCTGTCAACGAGATGAGATATCTCGCCTGAAGGTTGCTTGTTTGAATCCATACAAACCCAGGAGTACCTGACATTCATGCAACCAGTTGCAATGTAAATAAACACAGTTTCTTATGAATCCAGCTGTCAACGAGATGAGATATCTCGCCTGAAGGTTGCTTGTTTGAATCCATACAAACCCAGGAGTACCTGACATTCATGCAACTAGTTGCAATATAAATAAACACAGTTTCTTATGAATCCAGCTGTCAACGAGATGAGATATCTCGCCTGAAGGTTGCTTATTTGAATCCATACAAACCCAGGAGTACCTGACATTCATGCAACCAGTTGCAATGTAAATAAACACAGTTTCTTATGAATCCAGCTGTCAACGAGATGAGATATCTCGCCTGAAGGTTGCTTGTTTGAATCCATACAAACCCAGGAGTACCTGACATTCATGCAGCCAGTTGCAATGTAAATAAACACAGTTTCTTATGAATCCAGCTGTCAACGAGATGAGATATCTCGCCTGAAGGTTGCTTGTTTGAATCCATACAAACCCAGGAGTACCTGACATTCATGCAACCAGTTGCAATGTAAATAAACACAGTTTCTTATGAATCCAGCTGTCAACGAGATGAGATATCTCGCCTGAAGGTTGCTTGTTTGAATCCATACAAACCCAGGAGTACCTGACATTCATGCAACTAGTTGCAATGTAAATAAACACAGTTTCTTATGAATCCAGCTGTCAACGAGATGAGATATCTCGCCTGAAGGTTGCTTGTTTGAATCCATACAAACCCAGGAGTACCTGACATTCATGCAACTAGTTGCAATGTAAATAAACACAGTTTCTTATGAATCCAGCTGTCAACGAGATGAGATATCTCGCCTGAAGGTTGCTTGTTTGAATCCATACAAACCCAGGAGTACCTGACATTCATGCAACCAGTTGCAATGTAAATAAACACAGTTTCTTATGAATCCAGCTGTCAACGAGATGAGATATCTCGCCTGAAGGTTGCTTGTTTGAATCCATACAAACCCAGGAGTACCTGACATTCATGCAACCAGTTGCAATGTAAATAAACACAGTTTCTTATGAATCCAGCTGTCAACGAGATGAGATATCTCGCCTGAAGGTTGCTTGTTTGAATCCATACAAACCCAGGAGTACCTGACATTCATGCAACCAGTTGCAATGTAAATAAACACAGTTTCTTATGAATCCAGCTGTCAACGAGATGAGATATCTCGCCTGAAGGTTGCTTGTTTGAATCCATACAAACCCAGGAGTACCTGACATTCATGCAACCAGTTGCAATGTAAATAAACACAGTTTCTTATGAATCCAGCTGTCAACGAGATGAGATATCTCGCCTGAAGGTTGCTTGTTTGAATCCATAGAAACCCAGGAGTACCTGACATTCATGCAACCAGTTGCAATGTAAATAAACACAGTTTCTTATGAATCCAGCTGTCAACGAGATGAGATATCTCGCCTGAAGGTTGCTTGTTTGAATCCATACAAACCCAGGAGTACCTGACATTCATGCAACCAGTTGCAATGTAAATAAACACAGTTTCTTATGAATCCAGCTGTCAACGAGATGAGATATCTCGCCTGAAGGTTGCTTGTTTGAATCCATACAAACCCAGGAGTACCTGACATTCATGCAACCAGTTGCAATGTAAATAAACACAGTTTCTTATGAATCCAGCTGTCAACGAGATGAGATATCTCGCCTGAAGGTTGCTTGTTTGAATCCATACAAACCCAGGAGTACCTGACATTCATGCAACCAGTTGCAATGTAAATAAACACAGTTTCTTATGAATTCAGCTGTCAACGAGATGAGATATCTCGCCTGAAGGTTGCTTGTTTGAATCCATACAAACCCAGGAGTACCTGACATTCATGCAACCAGTTGCAATGTAAATAAACACAGTTTCTTATGAATCCAGCTGTCAACGAGATGAGATATCTCGCCTGAAGGTTGCTTGTTTGAATCCATACAAACCCAGGAGTACCTGACATTCATGCAACCAGTTGCAATGTAAATAAACACAGTTTCTTATGAATCCAGCTGTCAACGAGATGAGATATCTCGCCTGAAGGTTGCTTGTTTGAATCCATACAAACCCAGGAGTACCTGACATTCATGCAACCAGTTGCAATGTAAATAAACACAGTTTCTTATGAATCCAGCTGTCAACGAGATGAGATATCTCGCCTGAAGGTTGCTTGTTTGAATCCATACAAACCCAGGAGTACCTGACATTCATGCAACCAGTTGCAATGTAAATAAACACAGTTTCTTATGAATCCAGCTGTCAACGAGATGAGATATCTCGCCTGAAGGTTGCTTGTTTGAATCCATACAAACCCAGGAGTACCTGACATTCATGCAACCAGTTGCAATGTAAATAAACACAGTTTCTTATGAATCCAGCTGTCAACGAGATGAGATATCTCGCCTGAAGGTTGCTTGTTTGAATCCATACAAACCCAGGAGTACCTGACATTCATGCAACCAGTTGCAATGTAAATAAACACAGTTTCTTATGAATCCAGCTGTCAACGAGATGAGATATCTCGCCTGAAGGTTGCTTGTTTGAATCCATAGAAACCCAGGAGTACCTGACATTCATGCAACCAGTTGCAATGTAAATAAACACAGTTTCTTATGAATCCAGCTGTCAACGAGATGAGATATCTCGCCTGAAGGTTGCTTGTTTGAATCCATACAAACCCAGGAGTACCTGACATTCATGCAACCAGTTGCAATGTAAATAAGCACAGTTTCTTATGAATCCAGCTGTCAACGAGATGAGATATCTCGCCTGAAGGTTGCTTGTTTGAATCCATACAAACCCAGGAGTACCTGACATTCATGCAACCAGTTGCAATGTAAATAAACACAGTTTCTTATGAATCCAGCTGTCAACGAGATGAGATATCTCGCCTGAAGGTTGCTTGTTTGAATCCATACAAACCCAGGAGTACCTGACATTCATGCAACCAGTTGCAATGTAAATAAACACAGTTTCTTATGAATCCAGCTGTCAACGAGATGAGATATCTCGCCTGAAGGTTGCTTGTTTGAATCCATAGAAACCCAGGAGTACCTGACATTCATGCAACCAGTTGCAATGTAAATAAACACAGTTTCTTATGAATCCAGCTGTCAACGAGATGAGATATCTCGCCTGAAGGTTGCTTGTTTGAATCCATACAAACCCAGGAGTACCTGACATTCATGCAACCAGTTGCAATGTAAATAAACACAGTTTCTTATGAATCCAGCTGTCAACGAGATGAGATATCTCGCCTGAAGGTTGCTTGTTTGAATCCATACAAACCCAGGAGTACCTGACATTCATGCAACTAGTTGCAATGTAAATAAACACAGTTTCTTATGAATCCAGCTGTCAACGAGATGAGATATCTCGCCTGAAGGTTGCTTGTTTGAATCCATACAAACCCAGGAGTACCTGACATTCATGCAACCAGTTGCAATGTAAATAAACACAGTTTCTTATGAATCCAGCTGTCAACGAGATGAGATATCTCGCCTGAAGGTTGCTTGTTTGAATCCATACAAACCCAGGAGTACCTGACATTCATGCAACCAGTTGCAATGTAAATAAACACAGTTTCTTATGAATCCAGCTGTCAACGAGATGAGATATCTCGCCTGAAGGTTGCTTGTTTGAATCCATACAAACCCAGGAGTACCTGACATTCATGCAACCAGTTGCAATGTAAATAAACACAGTTTCTTATGAATCCAGCTGTCAACGAGATGAGATATCTCGCCTGAAGGTTGCTTGTTTGAATCCATACAAACCCAGGAGTACCTGACATTCATGCAACCAGTTGCAATGTAAATAAACACAGTTTCTTATGAATCCAGCTGTCAACGAGATGAGATATCTCGCCTGAAGGTTGCTTGTTTGAATCCATACAAACCCAGGAGTACCTGACATTCATGCAACTAGTTGCAATGTAAATAAACACAGTTTCTTATGAATCCAGCTGTCAACGAGATGAGATATCTCGCCTGAAGGTTGCTTATTTGAATCCATACAAACCCAGGAGTACCTGACATTCATGCAACCAGTTGCAATGTAAATAAACACAGTTTCTTATGAATCCAGCTGTCAACGAGATGAGATATCTCGCCTGAAGGTTGCTTGTTTGAATCCATACAAACCCAGGAGTACCTGACATTCATGCAACCAGTTGCAATGTAAATAAACACAGTTTCTTATGAATCCAGCTGTCAACGAGATGAGATATCTCGCCTGAAGGTTGCTTGTTTGAATCCATACAAACCCAGGAGTACCTGACATTCATGCAACTAGTTGCAATGTAAATAAACACAGTTTCTTATGAATCCAGCTGTCAACGAGATGAGATATCTCGCCTGAAGGTTGCTTATTTGAATCCATACAAACCCAGGAGTACCTGACATTCATGCAACCAGTTGCAATGTAAATAAACACAGTTTCTTATGAATCCAGCTGTCAACGAGATGAGATATCTCGCCTGAAGGTTGCTTGTTTGAATCCATACAAACCCAGGAGTACCTGACATTCATGCAACCAGTTGCAATGTAAATAAACACAGTTTCTTATGAATCCAGCTGTCAACGAGATGAGATATCTCGCCTGAAGGTTGCTTGTTTGAATCCATACAAACCCAGGAGTACCTGACATTCATGCAACTAGTTGCAATGTAAATAAACACAGTTTCTTATGAATCCAGCTGTCAACGAGATGAGATATCTCGCCTGAAGGTTGCTTATTTGAATCCATACAAACCCAGGAGTACCTGACATTCATGCAACCAGTTGCAATGTAAATAAACACAGTTTCTTATGAATCCAGCTGTCAACGAGATGAGATATCTCGCCTGAAGGTTGCTTGTTTGAATCCATACAAACCCAGGAGTACCTGACATTCATGCAACCAGTTGCAATGTAAATAAACACAGTTTCTTATGAATCCAGCTGTCAACGAGATGAGATATCTCGCCTGAAGGTTGCTTGTTTGAATCCATACAAACCCAGGAGTACCTGACATTCATGCAACCAGTTGCAATGTAAATAAACACAGTTTCTTATGAATCCAGCTGTCAACGAGATGAGATATCTCGCCTGAAGGTTGCTTGTTTGAATCCATAGAAACCCAGGAGTACCTGACATTCATGCAACCAGTTGCAATGTAAATAATCACAGTTTCTTATGAATCCAGCTGTCAACGAGATGAGATATCTCGCCTGAAGGTTGCTTGTTTGAATCCATACAAACCCAGGAGTACCTGACATTCATGCAACCAGTTGCAATGTAAATAAACACAGTTTCTTATGAATCCAGCTGTCAACGAGATGAGATATCTCGCCTGAAGGTTGCTTGTTTGAATCCATAGAAACCCAGGAGTACCTGACATTCATGCAACCAGTTGCAATGTAAATAAACACAGTTTCTTATGAATCCAGCTGTCAACGAGATGAGATATCTCGCCTGAAGGTTGCTTGTTTGAATCCATACAAACCCAGGAGTACCTGACATTCATGCAACCAGTTGCAATGTAAATAAACACAGTTTCTTATGAATCCAGCTGTCAACGAGATGAGATATCTCGCCTGAAGGTTGCTTGTTTGAATCCATACAAACCCAGGAGTACCTGACATTCATGCAACCAGTTGCAATGTAAATAAACACAGTTTCTTATGAATCCAGCTGTCAACGAGATGAGATATCTCGCCTGAAGGTTGCTTGTTTGAATCCATACAAACCCAGGAGTACCTGACATTCATGCAACCAGTTGCAATGTAAATAAACACAGTTTCTTATGAATCCAGCTGTCAACGAGATGAGATATCTCGCCTGAAGGTTGCTTGTTTGAATCCATACAAACCCAGGAGTACCTGACATTCATGCAACCAGTTGCAATGTAAATAAACACAGTTTCTTATGAATCCAGCTGTCAACGAGATGAGATATCTCGCCTGAAGGTTGCTTGTTTGAATCCATACAAACCCAGGAGTACCTGACATTCATGCAACCAGTTGCAATGTAAATAAACACAGTTTCTTATGAATCCAGCTGTCAACGAGATGAGATATCTCGCCTGAAGGTTGCTTGTTTGAATCCATACAAACCCAGGAGTACCTGACATTCATGCAACCAGTTGCAATGTAAATAAACACAGTTTCTTATGAATCCAGCTGTCAACGAGATGAGATATCTCGCCTGAAGGTTGCTTGTTTGAATCCATACAAACCCAGTTGTACCTGACATTCATGCAACTAGTTGCAATGTAAATAAACACAGTTTCTTATGAATCCAGCTGTCAACGAGATGAGATATCTCGCCTGAAGGTTGCTTATTTGAATCCATACAAACCCAGGAGTACCTGACATTCATGCAACCAGTTGCAATGTAAATAAACACAGTTTCTTATGAATCCAGCTGTCAACGAGATGAGATATCTCGCCTGAAGGTTGCTTGTTTGAATCCATACAAACCCAGGAGTACCTGACATTCATGCAGCCAGTTGCAATGTAAATAAACACAGTTTCTTATGAATCCAGCTGTCAACGAGATGAGATATCTCGCCTGAAGGTTGCTTGTTTGAATCCATACAAACCCAGGAGTACCTGACATTCATGCAACCAGTTGCAATGTAAATAAACACAGTTTCTTATGAATCCAGCTGTCAACGAGATGAGATATCTCGCCTGAAGGTTGCTTGTTTGAATCCATAGAAACCCAGGAGTACCTGACATTCATGCAACCAGTTGCAATGTAAATAAACACAGTTTCTTATGAATCCAGCTGTCAACGAGATGAGATATCTCGCCTGAAGGTTGCTTGTTTGAATCCATACAAACCCAGGAGTACCTGACATTCATGCAACCAGTTGCAATGTAAATAAACACAGTTTCTTATGAATCCAGCTGTCAACGAGATGAGATATCTCGCCTGAAGGTTGCTTGTTTGAATCCATACAAACCCAGGAGTACCTGACATTCATGCAACCAGTTGCAATGTAAATAAACACAGTTTCTTATCAATCCAGCTGTCAACGAGATGAGATATCTCGCCTGAAGGTTGCTTGTTTGAATCCATACAAACCCAGGAGTACCTGACATTCATGCAACCAGTTGCAATGTAAATAAACACAGTTTCTTATGAATCCAGCTGTCAACGAGATGAGATATCTCGCCTGAAGGTTGCTTGTTTGAATCCATACAAACCCAGGAGTACCTGACATTCATGCAGCCAGTTGCAATGTAAATAAACACAGTTTCTTATGAATCCAGCTGTCAACGAGATGAGATATCTCGCCTGAAGGTTGCTTGTTTGAATCCATACAAACCCAGGAGTACCTGACATTCATGCAACCAGTTGCAATGTAAATAAACACAGTTTCTTATGAATCCAGCTGTCAACGAGATGAGATATCTCGCCTGAAGGTTGCTTGTTTGAATCCATACAAACCCAGGAGTACCTGACATTCATGCAACCAGTTGCAATGTAAATAAACACAGTTTCTTATGAATCCAGCTGTCAACGAGATGAGATATCTCGCCTGAAGGTTGCTTGTTTGAATCCATAGAAACCCAGGAGTACCTGACATTCATGCAACCAGTTGCAATGTAAATAAACACAGTTTCTTATGAATCCAGCTGTCAACGAGATGAGATATCTCGCCTGAAGGTTGCTTGTTTGAATCCATAGAAACCCAGGAGTACCTGACATTCATGCAACCAGTTGCAATGTAAATAAACACAGTTTCTTATGAATCCAGCTGTCAACGAGATGAGATATCTCGCCTGAAGGTTGCTTGTTTGAATCCATACAAACCCAGGAGTACCTGACATTCATGCAACCAGTTGCAATGTAAATAAACACAGTTTCTTATGAATCCAGCTGTCAACGAGATGAGATATCTCGCCTGAAGGTTGCTTGTTTGAATCCATACAAACCCAGGAGTACCTGACATTCATGCAACCAGTTGCAATGTAAATAAACACAGTTTCTTATGAATCCAGCTGTCAACGAGATGAGATATCTCGCCTGAAGGTTGCTTGTTTGAATCCATAGAAACCCAGGAGTACCTGACATTCATGCAACCAGTTGCAATGTAAATAAACACAGTTTCTTATGAATCCAGCTGTCAACGAGATGAGATATCTCGCCTGAAGGTTGCTTGTTTGAATCCATAGAAACCCAGGAGTACCTGACATTCATGCAACCAGTTGCAATGTAAATAAACACAGTTTCTTATGAATCCAGCTGTCAACGAGATGAGATATCTCGCCTGAAGGTTGCTTGTTTGAATCCATACAAACCCAGGAGTACCTGACATTCATGCAACCAGTTGCAATGTAAATAAACACAGTTTCTTATGAATCCAGCTGTCAACGAGATGAGATATCTCGCCTGAAGGTTGCTTGTTTGAATCCATAGAAACCCAGGAGTACCTGACATTCATGCAACCAGTTGCAATGTAAATAAACACAGTTTCTTATGAATCCAGCTGTCAACGAGATGAGATATCTCGCCTGAAGGTTGCTTGTTTGAATCCATACAAACCCAGGAGTACCTGACATTCATGCAACCAGTTGCAATGTAAATAAACACAGTTTCTTATGAATCCAGCTGTCAACGAGATGAGATATCTCGCCTGAAGGTTGCTTGTTTGAATCCATAGAAACCCAGGAGTACCTGACATTCATGCAACCAGTTGCAATGTAAATAAACACAGTTTCTTATGAATCCAGCTGTCAACGAGATGAGATATCTCGCCTGAAGGTTGCTTGTTTGAATCCATACAAACCCAGGAGTACCTGACATTCATGCAACCAGTTGCAATGTAAATAAACACAGTTTCTTATGAATCCAGCTGTCAACGAGATGAGATATCTCGCCTGAAGGTTGCTTGTTTGAATCCATACAAACCCAGGAGTACCTGACATTCATGCAACCAGTTGCAATGTAAATAAACACAGTTTCTTATGAATCCAGCTGTCAACGAGATGAGATATCTCGCCTGAAGGTTGCTTGTTTGAATCCATACAAACCCAGGAGTACCTGACATTCATGCAACCAGTTGCAATGTAAATAAACACAGTTTCTTATGAATCCAGCTGTCAACGAGATGAGATATCTCGCCTGAAGGTTGCTTGTTTGAATCCATACAAACCCAGGAGTACCTGACATTCATGCAACCAGTTGCAATGTAAATAAACACAGTTTCTTATGAATCCAGCTGTCAACGAGATGAGATATCTCGCCTGAAGGTTGCTTGTTTGAATCCATAGAAACCCAGGAGTACCTGACATTCATGCAACCAGTTGCAATATAAATAAACACAGTTTCTTATGAATCCAGCTGTCAACGAGATGAGATATCTCGCCTGAAGGTTGCTTGTTTGAATCCATACAAACCCAGGAGTACCTGACATTCATGCAACCAGTTGCAATGTAAATAAACACAGTTTCTTATGAATCCAGCTGTCAACGAGATGAGATATCTCGCCTGAAGGTTGCTTGTTTGAATCCATACAAACCCAGGAGTACCTGACATTCATGCAACCAGTTGCAATGTAAATAAACACAGTTTCTTATGAATCCAGCTGTCAACGAGATGAGATATCTCGCCTGAAGGTTGCTTGTTTGAATCCATACAAACCTAGGAGTACCTGACATTCATGCAACCAGTTGCAATGTAAATAAACACAGTTTCTTATGAATCCAGCTGTCAACGAGATGAGATATCTCGCCTGAAGGTTGCTTGTTTGAATCCATACAAACCCAGGAGTACCTGACATTCATGCAACCAGTTGCAATGTAAATAAACACAGTTTCTTATGAATCCAGCTGTCAACGAGATGAGATATCTCGCCTGAAGGTTGCTTGTTTGAATCCATAGAAACCCAGGAGTACCTGACATTCATGCAACCAGTTGCAATGTAAATAAACACAGTTTCTTATGAATCCAGCTGTCAACGAGATGAGATATCTCGCCTGAAGGTTGCTTGTTTGAATCCATACAAACCCAGGAGTACCTGACATTCATGCAACCAGTTGCAATGTAAATAAACACAGTTTCTTATGAATCCAGCTGTCAACGAGATGAGATATCTCGCCTGAAGGTTGCTTGTTTGAATCCATACAAACCCAGGAGTACCTGACATTCATGCAACCAGTTGCAATGTAAATAAACACAGTTTCTTATGAATCCAGCTGTCAACGAGATGAGATATCTCGCCTGAAGGTTGCTTGTTTGAATCCATACAAACCCAGGAGTACCTGACATTCATGCAACCAGTTGCAATGTAAATAAACACAGTTTCTTATGAATCCAGCTGTCAACGAGATGAGATATCTCGCCTGAAGGTTGCTTGTTTGAATCCATACAAACCCAGGAGTACCTGACATTCATGCAACCAGTTGCAATGTAAATAAACACAGTTTCTTATGAATCCAGCTGTCAACGAGATGAGATATCTCGCCTGAAGGTTGCTTGTTTGAATCCATACAAACCCAGGAGTACCTGACATTCATGCAACCAGTTGCAATGTAAATAAACACAGTTTCTTATGAATCCAGCTGTCAACGAGATGAGATATCTCGCCTGAAGGTTGCTTGTTTGAATCCATAGAAACCCAGGAGTACCTGACATTCATGCAACCAGTTGCAATGTAAATAAACACAGTTTCTTATGAATCCAGCTGTCAACGAGATGAGATATCTCGCCTGAAGGTTGCTTGTTTGAATCCATACAAACCCAGGAGTACCTGACATTCATGCAACCAGTTGCAATGTAAATAAACACAGTTTCTTATGAATCCAGCTGTCAACGAGATGAGATATCTCGCCTGAAGGTTGCTTGTTTGAATCCATACAAACCCAGGAGTACCTGACATTCATGCAACCAGTTGCAATGTAAATAAACACAGTTTCTTATGAATCCAGCTGTCAACGAGATGAGATATCTCGCCTGAAGGTTGCTTGTTTGAATCCATACAAACCCAGGAGTACCTGACATTCATGCAACCAGTTGCAATGTAAATAAACACAGTTTCTTATGAATCCAGCTGTCAACGAGATGAGATATCTCGCCTGAAGGTTGCTTGTTTGAATCCATACAAACCCAGGAGTACCTGACATTCATGCAACCAGTTGCAATGTAAATAAACACAGTTTCTTATGAATCCAGCTGTCAACGAGATGAGATATCTCGCCTGAAGGTTGCTTGTTTGAATCCATAGAAACCCAGGAGTACCTGACATTCATGCAACCAGTTGCAATGTAAATAAACACAGTTTCTTATGAATCCAGCTGTCAACGAGATGAGATATCTCGCCTGAAGGTTGCTTGTTTGAATCCATACAAACCCAGGAGTACCTGACATTCATGCAACCAGTTGCAATGTAAATAAACACAGTTTCTTATGAATCCAGCTGTCAACGAGATGAGATATCTCGCCTGAAGGTTGCTTGTTTGAATCCATACAAACCCAGGAGTACCTGACATTCATGCAACTAGTTGCAATGTAAATAAACACAGTTTCTTATGAATCCAGCTGTCAACGAGATGAGATATCTCGCCTGAAGGTTGCTTGTTTGAATCCATACAAACCCAGGAGTACCTGACATTCATGCAACCAGTTGCAATGTAAATAAACACAGTTTCTTATGAATCCAGCTGTCAACGAGATGAGATATCTCGCCTGAAGGTTGCTTGTTTGAATCCATACAAACCCAGGAGTACCTGACATTCATGCAACCAGTTGCAATGTAAATAAACACAGTTTCTTATGAATCCAGCTGTCAACGAGATGAGATATCTCGCCTGAAGGTTGCTTGTTTGAATCCATACAAACCCAGGAGTACCTGACATTCATGCAACCAGTTGCAATGTAAATAAACACAGTTTCTTATGAATCCAGCTGTCAACGAGATGAGATATCTCGCCTGAAGGTTGCTTGTTTGAATCCATACAAACCCAGGAGTACCTGACATTCATGCAACCAGTTGCAATGTAAATAAACACAGTTTCTTATGAATCCAGCTGTCAACGAGATGAGATATCTCGCCTGAAGGTTGCTTGTTTGAATCCATACAAACCCAGGAGTACCTGACATTCATGCAACTAGTTGCAATGTAAATAAACACAGTTTCTTATGAATCCAGCTGTCAACGAGATGAGATATCTCGCCTGAAGGTTGCTTATTTGAATCCATACAAACCCAGGAGTACCTGACATTCATGCAACCAGTTGCAATGTAAATAAACACAGTTTCTTATGAATCCAGCTGTCAACGAGATGAGATATCTCGCCTGAAGGTTGCTTGTTTGAATCCATACAAACCCAGGAGTACCTGACATTCATGCAACCAGTTGCAATGTAAATAAACACAGTTTCTTATGAATCCAGCTGTCAACGAGATGAGATATCTCGCCTGAAGGTTGCTTGTTTGAATCCATACAAACCCAGGAGTACCTGACATTCATGCAACTAGTTGCAATGTAAATAAACACAGTTTCTTATGAATCCAGCTGTCAACGAGATGAGATATCTCGCCTGAAGGTTGCTTATTTGAATCCATACAAACCCAGGAGTACCTGACATTCATGCAACCAGTTGCAATGTAAATAAACACAGTTTCTTATGAATCCAGCTGTCAACGAGATGAGATATCTCGCCTGAAGGTTGCTTGTTTGAATCCATACAAACCCAGGAGTACCTGACATTCATGCAACCAGTTGCAATGTAAATAAACACAGTTTCTTATGAATCCAGCTGTCAACGAGATGAGATATCTCGCCTGAAGGTTGCTTGTTTGAATCCATACAAACCCAGGAGTACCTGACATTCATGCAACTAGTTGCAATGTAAATAAACACAGTTTCTTATGAATCCAGCTGTCAACGAGATGAGATATCTCGCCTGAAGGTTGCTTATTTGAATCCATACAAACCCAGGAGTACCTGACATTCATGCAACCAGTTGCAATGTAAATAAACACAGTTTCTTATGAATCCAGCTGTCAACGAGATGAGATATCTCGCCTGAAGGTTGCTTGTTTGAATCCATACAAACCCAGGAGTACCTGACATTCATGCAACCAGTTGCAATGTAAATAAACACAGTTTCTTATGAATCCAGCTGTCAACGAGATGAGATATCTCGCCTGAAGGTTGCTTGTTTGAATCCATACAAACCCAGGAGTACCTGACATTCATGCAACCAGTTGCAATGTAAATAAACACAGTTTCTTATGAATCCAGCTGTCAACGAGATGAGATATCTCGCCTGAAGGTTGCTTGTTTGAATCCATAGAAACCCAGGAGTACCTGACATTCATGCAACCAGTTGCAATGTAAATAATCACAGTTTCTTATGAATCCAGCTGTCAACGAGATGAGATATCTCGCCTGAAGGTTGCTTGTTTGAATCCATACAAACCCAGGAGTACCTGACATTCATGCAACCAGTTGCAATGTAAATAAACACAGTTTCTTATGAATCCAGCTGTCAACGAGATGAGATATCTCGCCTGAAGGTTGCTTGTTTGAATCCATAGAAACCCAGGAGTACCTGACATTCATGCAACCAGTTGCAATGTAAATAAACACAGTTTCTTATGAATCCAGCTGTCAACGAGATGAGATATCTCGCCTGAAGGTTGCTTGTTTGAATCCATACAAACCCAGGAGTACCTGACATTCATGCAACCAGTTGCAATGTAAATAAACACAGTTTCTTATGAATCCAGCTGTCAACGAGATGAGATATCTCGCCTGAAGGTTGCTTGTTTGAATCCATACAAACCCAGGAGTACCTGACATTCATGCAACCAGTTGCAATGTAAATAAACACAGTTTCTTATGAATCCAGCTGTCAACGAGATGAGATATCTCGCCTGAAGGTTGCTTGTTTGAATCCATACAAACCCAGGAGTACCTGACATTCATGCAACCAGTTGCAATGTAAATAAACACAGTTTCTTATGAATCCAGCTGTCAACGAGATGAGATATCTCGCCTGAAGGTTGCTTGTTTGAATCCATACAAACCCAGGAGTACCTGACATTCATGCAACCAGTTGCAATGTAAATAAACACAGTTTCTTATGAATCCAGCTGTCAACGAGATGAGATATCTCGCCTGAAGGTTGCTTGTTTGAATCCATACAAACCCAGGAGTACCTGACATTCATGCAACCAGTTGCAATGTAAATAAACACAGTTTCTTATGAATCCAGCTGTCAACGAGATGAGATATCTCGCCTGAAGGTTGCTTGTTTGAATCCATACAAACCCAGGAGTACCTGACATTCATGCAACCAGTTGCAATGTAAATAAACACAGTTTCTTATGAATCCAGCTGTCAACGAGATGAGATATCTCGCCTGAAGGTTGCTTGTTTGAATCCATACAAACCCAGGAGTACCTGACATTCATGCAACTAGTTGCAATGTAAATAAACACAGTTTCTTATGAATCCAGCTGTCAACGAGATGAGATATCTCGCCTGAAGGTTGCTTATTTGAATCCATACAAACCCAGGAGTACCTGACATTCATGCAACCAGTTGCAATGTAAATAAACACAGTTTCTTATGAATCCAGCTGTCAACGAGATGAGATATCTCGCCTGAAGGTTGCTTGTTTGAATCCATACAAACCCAGGAGTACCTGACATTCATGCAGCCAGTTGCAATGTAAATAAACACAGTTTCTTATGAATCCAGCTGTCAACGAGATGAGATATCTCGCCTGAAGGTTGCTTGTTTGAATCCATACAAACCCAGGAGTACCTGACATTCATGCAACCAGTTGCAATGTAAATAAACACAGTTTCTTATGAATCCAGCTGTCAACGAGATGAGATATCTCGCCTGAAGGTTGCTTGTTGAATCCATACAAACCCAGGAGTACCTGACATTCATGCAACTAGTTGCAATGTAAATAAACACAGTTTCTTATGAATCCAGCTGTCAACGAGATGAGATATCTCGCCTGAAGGTTGCTTGTTTGAATCCATACAAACCCAGGAGTACCTGACATTCATGCAACTAGTTGCAATGTAAATAAACACAGTTTCTTATGAATCCAGCTGTCAACGAGATGAGATATCTCGCCTGAAGGTTGCTTGTTTGAATCCATACAAACCCAGGAGTACCTGACATTCATGCAACCAGTTGCAATGTAAATAAACACAGTTTCTTATGAATCCAGCTGTCAACGAGATGAGATATCTCGCCTGAAGGTTGCTTGTTTGAATCCATACAAACCCAGGAGTACCTGACATTCATGCAACCAGTTGCAATGTAAATAAACACAGTTTCTTATGAATCCAGCTGTCAACGAGATGAGATATCTCGCCTGAAGGTTGCTTGTTTGAATCCATACAAACCCAGGAGTACCTGACATTCATGCAACTAGTTGCAATGTAAATAAACACAGTTTCTTATGAATCCAGCTGTCAACGAGATGAGATATCTCGCCTGAAGGTTGCTTGTTTGAATCCATACAAACCCAGGAGTACCTGACATTCATGCAACCAGTTGCAATGTAAATAAACACAGTTTCTTATGAATCCAGCTGTCAACGAGATGAGATATCTCGCCTGAAGGTTGCTTGTTTGAATCCATAGAAACCCAGGAGTACCTGACATTCATGCAACCAGTTGCAATGTAAATAAACACAGTTTCTTATGAATCCAGCTGTCAACGAGATGAGATTACTCGCCTGAAGGTTGCTTGTTTGAATCCATACAAACCCAGGAGTACCTGACATTCATGCAACTAGTTGCAATGTAAATAAACACAGTTTCTTATGAATCCAGCTGTCAACGAGATGAGATATCTCGCCTGAAGGTTGCTTATTTGAATCCATACAAACCCAGGAGTACCTGACATTCATGCAACCAGTTGCAATGTAAATAAACACAGTTTCTTATGAATCCAGCTGTCAACGAGATGAGATATCTCGCCTGAAGGTTGCTTGTTTGAATCCATACAAACCCAGGAGTACCTGACATTCATGCAACTAGTTGCAATGTAAATAAACACAGTTTCTTATGAATCCAGCTGTCAACGAGATGAGATATCTCGCCTGAAGGTTGCTTATTTGAATCCATACAAACCCAGGAGTACCTGACATTCATGCAACCAGTTGCAATGTAAATAAACACAGTTTCTTATGAATCCAGCTGTCAACGAGATGAGATATCTCGCCTGAAGGTTGCTTGTTTGAATCCATACAAACCCAGGAGTACCTGACATTATGCAACCAGTTGCAATGTAAATAAACACAGTTTCTTATGAATCCAGCTGTCAACGAGATGAGATATCTCGCCTGAAGGTTGCTTGTTTGAATCCATACAAACCCAGGAGTACCTGACATTCATGCAACCAGTTGCAATGTAAATAAACACAGTTTCTTATGAATCCAGCTGTCAACGAGATGAGATATCTCGCCTGAAGGTTGCTTGTTTGAATCCATAGAAACCCAGGAGTACCTGACATTCATGCAACCAGTTGCAATGTAAATAAACACAGTTTCTTATGAATCCAGCTGTCAACGAGATGAGATATCTCGCCTGAAGGTTGCTTGTTTGAATCCATAGAAACCCAGGAGTACCTGACATTCATGCAACCAGTTGCAATGTAAATAAACACAGTTTCTTATGAATCCAGCTGTCAACGAGATGAGATATCTCGCCTGAAGGTTGCTTGTTTGAATCCATACAAACCCAGGAGTACCTGACATTCATGCAACCAGTTGCAATGTAAATAAACACAGTTTCTTATGAATCCAGCTGTCAACGAGATGAGATATCTCGCCTGAAGGTTGCTTGTTTGAATCCATACAAACCCAGGAGTACCTGACATTCATGCAACCAGTTGCAATGTAAATAAACACAGTTTCTTATGAATCCAGCTGTCAACGAGATGAGATATCTCGCCTGAAGGTTGCTTGTTTGAATCCATACAAACCCAGGAGTACCTGACATTCATGCAACCAGTTGCAATGTAAATAAACACAGTTTCTTATGAATCCAGCTGTCAACGAGATGAGATATCTCGCCTGAAGGTTGCTTGTTTGAATCCATACAAACCCAGGAGTACCTGACATTCATGCAACCAGTTGCAATGTAAATAAACACAGTTTCTTATGAATCCAGCTGTCAACGAGATGAGATATCTCGCCTGAAGGTTGCTTGTTTGAATCCATACAAACCCAGGAGTACCTGACATTCATGCAACCAGTTGCAATGTAAATAAACACAGTTTCTTATGAATCCAGCTGTCAACGAGATGAGATATCTCGCCTGAAGGTTGCTTGTTTGAATCCATACAAACCCAGGAGTACCTGACATTCATGCAACCAGTTGCAATGTAAATAAACACAGTTTCTTATGAATCCAGCTGTCAACGAGATGAGATATCTCGCCTGAAGGTTGCTTGTTTGAATCCATACAAACCCAGGAGTACCTGACATTCATGCAACCAGTTGCAATGTAAATAAACACAGTTTCTTATGAATCCAGCTGTCAACGAGATGAGATATCTCGCCTGAAGGTTGCTTGTTTGAATCCATACAAACCCAGGAGTACCTGACATTCATGCAACCAGTTGCAATGTAAATAAACACAGTTTCTTATGAATCCAGCTGTCAACGAGATGAGATATCTCGCCTGAAGGTTGCTTGTTTGAATCCATACAAACCCAGGAGTACCTGACATTCATGCAACCAGTTGCAATGTAAATAAACACAGTTTCTTATGAATCCAGCTGTCAACGAGATGAGATATCTCGCCTGAAGGTTGCTTGTTTGAATCCATACAAACCCAGGAGTACCTGACATTCATGCAACCAGTTGCAATGTAAATAAACACAGTTTCTTATGAATCCAGCTGTCAACGAGATGAGATATCTCGCCTGAAGGTTGCTTGTTTGAATCCATACAAACCCAGGAGTACCTGACATTCATGCAACCAGTTGCAATGTAAATAAACACAGTTTCTTATGAATCCAGCTGTCAACGAGATGAGATATCTCGCCTGAAGGTTGCTTGTTTGAATCCATACAAACCCAGGAGTACCTGACATTCATGCAACCAGTTGCAATGTAAATAAACACAGTTTCTTATGAATCCAGCTGTCAACGAGATGAGATATCTCGCCTGAAGGTTGCTTGTTTGAATCCATACAAACCCAGGAGTACCTGACATTCATGCAACCAGTTGCAATGTAAATAAACACAGTTTCTTATGAATCCAGCTGTCAACGAGATGAGATATCTCGCCTGAAGGTTGCTTGTTTGAATCCATACAAACCCAGGAGTACCTGACATTCATGCAACCAGTTGCAATGTAAATAAACACAGTTTCTTATGAATCCAGCTGTCAACGAGATGAGATATCTCGCCTGAAGGTTGCTTGTTTGAATCCATACAAACCCAGGAGTACCTGACATTCATGCAACCAGTTGCAATGTAAATAAACACAGTTTCTTATGAATCCAGCTGTCAACGAGATGAGATATCTCGCCTGAAGGTTGCTTGTTTGAATCCATAGAAACCCAGGAGTACCTGACATTCATGCAACCAGTTGCAATGTAAATAAACACAGTTTCTTATGAATCCAGCTGTCAACGAGATGAGATATCTCGCCTGAAGGTTGCTTGTTTGAATCCATACAAACCCAGGAGTACCTGACATTCATGCAACCAGTTGCAATGTAAATAAACACAGTTTCTTATGAATCCAGCTGTCAACGAGATGAGATATCTCGCCTGAAGGTTGCTTGTTTGAATCCATACAAACCCAGTAGTACCTGACATTCATGCAACCAGTTGCAATGTAAATAAACACAGTTTCTTATGAATCCAGCTGTCAACGAGATGAGATATCTCGCCTGAAGGTTGCTTGTTTGAATCCATACAAACCCAGGAGTACCTGACATTCATGCAACCAGTTGCAATGTAAATAAACACAGTTTCTTATGAATCCAGCTGTCAACGAGATGAGATATCTCGCCTGAAGGTTGCTTGTTTGAATCCATACAAACCCAGGAGTACCTGACATTCATGCAACCAGTTGCAATGTAAATAAACACAGTTTCTTATGAATCCAGCTGTCAACGAGATGAGATATCTCGCCTGAAGGTTGCTTGTTTGAATCCATAGAAACCCAGGAGTACCTGACATTCATGCAACCAGTTGCAATGTAAATAAACACAGTTTCTTATGAATCCAGCTGTCAACGAGATGAGATATCTCGCCTGAAGGTTGCTTGTTTGAATCCATACAAACCCAGGAGTACCTGACATTCATGCAACCAGTTGCAATGTAAATAAACACAGTTTCTTATGAATCCAGCTGTCAACGATATGAGATATCTCGCCTGAAGGGTTGCTTGTTTGAATCCATACAAACCCAGGAGTACCTGACATTCATGCAACAGTTGCAATGTAAATAAACACAGTTTCTTATGAATCCAGCTGTCAACGAGATGAGATATCTCGCCTGAAGGTTGCTTGTTTGAATCCATACAAACCCAGGAGTACCTGACATTCATGCAACCAGTTGCAATGTAAATAAACACAGTTTCTTATGAATCCAGCTGTCAACGAGATGAGATATCTCGCCTGAAGGTTGCTTGTTTGAATCCATACAAACCCAGGAGTACCTGACATTCATGCAACCAGTTGCAATGTAAATAAACACAGTTTCTTATGAATCCAGCTGTCAACGAGATGAGATATCTCGCCTGAAGGTTGCTTGTTTGAATCCATACAAACCCAGGAGTACCTGACATTCATGCAACCAGTTGCAATGTAAATAAACACAGTTTCTTATGAATCCAGCTGTCAACGAGATGAGATATCTCGCCTGAAGGTTGCTTGTTTGAATCCATACAAACCCAGGAGTACCTGACATTCATGCAACCAGTTGCAATGTAAATAAACACAGTTTCTTATGAATCCAGCTGTCAACGAGATGAGATATCTCGCCTGAAGGTTGCTTGTTTGAATCCATACAAACCCAGGAGTACCTGACATTCATGCAACTAGTTGCAATGTAAATAAACACAGTTTCTTATGAATCCAGCTGTCAACGAGATGAGATATCTCGCCTGAAGGTTGCTTATTTGAATCCATACAAACCCAGGAGTACCTGACATTCATGCAACCAGTTGCAATGTAAATAAACACAGTTTCTTATGAATCCAGCTGTCAACGAGATGAGATATCTCGCCTGAAGGTTGCTTGTTTGAATCCATACAAACCCAGGAGTACCTGACATTCATGCAACCAGTTGCAATGTAAATAAACACAGTTTCTTATGAATCCAGCTGTCAACGAGATGAGATATCTCGCCTGAAGGTTGCTTGTTTGAATCCATACAAACCCAGGAGTACCTGACATTCATGCAACTAGTTGCAATGTAAATAAACACAGTTTCTTATGAATCCAGCTGTCAACGAGATGAGATATCTCGCCTGAAGGTTGCTTATTTGAATCCATACAAACCCAGGAGTACCTGACATTCATGCAACCAGTTGCAATGTAAATAAACACAGTTTCTTATGAATCCAGCTGTCAACGAGATGAGATATCTCGCCTGAAGGTTGCTTGTTTGAATCCATACAAACCCAGGAGTACCTGACATTCATGCAACCAGTTGCAATGTAAATAAACACAGTTTCTTATGAATCCAGCTGTCAACGAGATGAGATATCTCGCCTGAAGGTTGCTTGTTTGAATCCATACAAACCCAGGAGTACCTGACATTCATGCAACTAGTTGCAATGTAAATAAACACAGTTTCTTATGAATCCAGCTGTCAACGAGATGAGATATCTCGCCTGAAGGTTGCTTATTTGAATCCATACAAACCCAGGAGTACCTGACATTCATGCAACCAGTTGCAATGTAAATAAACACAGTTTCTTATGAATCCAGCTGTCAACGAGATGAGATATCTCGCCTGAAGGTTGCTTGTTTGAATCCATACAAACCCAGGAGTACCTGACATTCATGCAACCAGTTGCAATGTAAATAAACACAGTTTCTTATGAATCCAGCTGTCAACGAGATGAGATATCTCGCCTGAAGGTTGCTTGTTTGAATCCATACAAACCCAGGAGTACCTGACATTCATGCAACCAGTTGCAATGTAAATAAACACAGTTTCTTATGAATCCAGCTGTCAACGAGATGAGATATCTCGCCTGAAGGTTGCTTGTTTGAATCCATAGAAACCCAGGAGTACCTGACATTCATGCAACCAGTTGCAATGTAAATAATCACAGTTTCTTATGAATCCAGCTGTCAACGAGATGAGATATCTCGCCTGAAGGTTGCTTGTTTGAATCCATACAAACCCAGGAGTACCTGACATTCATGCAACCAGTTGCAATGTAAATAAACACAGTTTCTTATGAATCCAGCTGTCAACGAGATGAGATATCTCGCCTGAAGGTTGCTTGTTTGAATCCATAGAAACCCAGGAGTACCTGACATTCATGCAACCAGTTGCAATGTAAATAAACACAGTTTCTTATGAATCCAGCTGTCAACGAGATGAGATATCTCGCCTGAAGGTTGCTTGTTTGAATCCATACAAACCCAGGAGTACCTGACATTCATGCAACCAGTTGCAATGTAAATAAACACAGTTTCTTATGAATCCAGCTGTCAACGAGATGAGATATCTCGCCTGAAGGTTGCTTGTTTGAATCCATACAAACCCAGGAGTACCTGACATTCATGCAACCAGTTGCAATGTAAATAAACACAGTTTCTTATGAATCCAGCTGTCAACGAGATGATATCTCGCCTGAAGGTTGCTTGTTTGAATCCATACAAACCCAGGAGTACCTGACATTCATGCAACCAGTTGCAATGTAAATAAACACAGTTTCTTATGAATCCAGCTGTCAACGAGATGAGATATCTCGCCTGAAGGTTGCTTGTTTGAATCCATACAAACCCAGGAGTACCTGACATTCATGCAACCAGTTGCAATGTAAATAAACACAGTTTCTTATGAATCCAGCTGTCAACGAGATGAGATATCTCGCCTGAAGGTTGCTTGTTTGAATCCATACAAACCCAGGAGTACCTGACATTCATGCAACCAGTTGCAATGTAAATAAACACAGTTTCTTATGAATCCAGCTGTCAACGAGATGAGATATCTCGCCTGAAGGTTGCTTGTTTGAATCCATACAAACCCAGGAGTACCTGACATTCATGCAACCAGTTGCAATGTAAATAAACACAGTTTCTTATGAATCCAGCTGTCAACGAGATGAGATATCTCGCCTGAAGGTTGCTTGTTTGAATCCATACAAACCCAGGAGTACCTGACATTCATGCAACTAGTTGCAATGTAAATAAACACAGTTTCTTATGAATCCAGCTGTCAACGAGATGAGATATCTCGCCTGAAGGTTGCTTATTTGAATCCATACAAACCCAGGAGTACCTGACATTCATGCAACCAGTTGCAATGTAAATAAACACAGTTTCTTATGAATCCAGCTGTCAACGAGATGAGATATCTCGCCTGAAGGTTGCTTGTTTGAATCCATACAAACCCAGGAGTACCTGACATTCATGCAGCCAGTTGCAATGTAAATAAACACAGTTTCTATGAATCCAGCTGTCAACGAGATGAGATATCTCGCCTGAAGGTTGCTTGTTTGAATCCATACAAACCCAGGAGTACCTGACATTCATGCAACCAGTTGCAATGTAAATAAACACAGTTTCTTATGAATCCAGCTGTCAACGAGATGAGATATCTCGCCTGAAGGTTGCTTGTTTGAATCCATACAAACCCAGGAGTACCTGACATTCATGCAACTAGTTGCAATGTAAATAAACACAGTTTCTTATGAATCCAGCTGTCAACGAGATGAGATATCTCGCCTGAAGGTTGCTTGTTTGAATCCATACAAACCCAGGAGTACCTGACATTCATGCAACTAGTTGCAATGTAAATAAACACAGTTTCTTATGAATCCAGCTGTCAACGAGATGAGATATCTCGCCTGAAGGTTGCTTGTTTGAATCCATACAAACCCAGGAGTACCTGACATTCATGCAACCAGTTGCAATGTAATAAACACAGTTTCTTATGAACCAGCTGTCAACGAGATGAGATATCTCGCCTGAAGGTTGCTTGTTTGAATCCAT